>JASDQU010243070.1:158712-184350 GCA_032191745.1 Picea mariana
TCGAATCTTACAGTGAGTCGCTGTTGTACGAAGTCCACAACAACTTTTGCCCCTTTCTTTGTTGCATTCGTCAGAGTTTTATGTCAAATTGGTTATTTTTATGTTGTTTAAGTTGTAAAGAAGAACCAAATTTTGAACATAGTGATGTAGTTTAAGCTTGTAGTTCTTGTGTGTTCTTCGGTGCCACAAGAGCATGTTACTAGTTTGATTATGTCCAGTATGTTATAAGTTGTAGATTCTTGTTGTACTTCAGTGCTCCAAGATTGACAATTACAGGTTACATTTACCTGGTGAGTTTAAAGTTTTGTGTGTAAGTGTCTATGTAAAAATAAGAACTTGTATTTTGATGCAAGCTGGCAGCCCCAGTATCAAGTACATTGTTTTTATTGGAAGTCACCTTATGTAAAGGAATGTTGAAGACATTCAGTATCCAAACTTTTCTTCTAGATACTGAAGGATAGCCGAAAGCAAAAATCCTACAGATGAAGGCAAGTTCATAGAATGCATCAATAATTGTCAACTTTTATCACGGAAGCCCCGATGAGCCAAGTTGTCAAATTGTCCAGTATACAAGTGCAAGAAAGATGGTCAGAGGCGTTTTGACTTTAAATGTGTCTATGGAAAGCTCGAAGAAGAGGAAGAAGAAAGAGCGGAAGCCGTGTGATTGCAGAGTGAGTTTTCAGTGCTGAGGAAGACCAGACAGACAGACGAAAGTCCAAGTATTGTAATTGTGATTAAGTATTGTAATTTGTAAAGTAAGCATTAAGGGAGGGTGTTAGAATAAAGCTTACTTTAGGAGACTAGATTGGGTTGGTTGAAGATTTGTAGGAGGTTGTTGAGATATCTTCTCAACTACTCCCTCCAAATATGGAATCGGTTGGATCTGAATCCAGCTATATATTTACCTATGTATGTGTGTAAGAGGGCAGTAATACAATCTATTGTTTGTGTGTTATTCCTATGCAATGGCTGCTCTTCCAATTTCTAATTCTGTATCTGTCTTGTTTCAGATATCCATTTTTCAGTCTGAAAAGTTGATGCAGAATTCATCTTAGTTGGATGCTTTGTGTTTCTTTGAGTGTTCCCTCTTTCGTTTGTCCATGCTTTAAATATTGTATGTCTAGCAATAATTGACTATCTAGCCTATGAGATTAAATACTTTTCTACTAAGTCCTGAAAACCTAGATTTGATATCCCTTATGACTCCATGCACAATGGATGTTTCTCTGAGCCCTACCAACCATTTCATAAAAAATTTATCTACATAAAATCTAGCCAATATATTGATTGAAAAACTAGCAGGAGAGAGCCCTCTCTGGATTGGAAGGAGGATAGCTTCCAGTCTGAAAGTAGGTTTGTGATTACCTCTAAGATTTTATTTTGCAGGCAAGAAAATTTATAAAGTGCTAACAATTTATAAATCCTTTAAGTAGAGATGACATCTTCTGGGGACACAAAAGTTTCTCTTTTGCAGGTTATCCCAGGTTAGAGCTTTACTATGCAATAGGAGCCACATGAAGAGTTTGGACTTTGGGTGGCATTTGAGCTTCCATCACTATTTTTCCCACCGAGGAGTAGTATCATCTTGACCTTCAAGAGAAAGTGTTTCATAACCAACACGTGGGGTGTAGGCTCCCGAAGGGTTTAGGGACAAAATGAGTTTGTCTTCTTGTTCAGTAGGGAAAATGAATGAGTTCTAGAGAGATCTGGTATAATTTACCCATTGAGGGGCATGCTCTTCTGCAAGACCAATGTCTCCTAAGGTGGCCACTGCATGTGATTATTTACATAGTCCCAACACATGATTTGATTGAGATAGTAGAAACCAACTTGACTAAGAGATCTGATAAGCATACCTCTAAAGTGGTGTACCCCTTCTTCTGCTCTCTCTTTAAAAGAGATTGTTTGGGCACTGTTTTCTTTAGAAATGTATCAGATGGAATTTATAGATTTGTGGTGATTAACAAACTTATGAAAAAAAATTGTGTTATCTCCAGCTTGTAGCCAGATGGCTCCGCTTTTGATTCTCCATTCTTTCTCCTTTGCTAGCAATATATTTTTCTTAGATTCATCAAGGGATTTCAAGAGTTTGCTTTGCTGATCAAAGAAAGGTGCTTGGCCTTCCACTTGAATCTTGGAGTTTTCTTCCATCTCCTTTAATTATTTGTGGTCTATGTCTCATTTCTTTTTGGCCCAAGCAGTTGCAACTACTTTTGATTTTTTGAGGTTTTCTTGGAACCGCAAGGGAGGAGAGTCTGGAATAGAAGCGTCAAAAGGCTTCTAGCAATATTTTATTGCAGAGATAAAGGAAGGCTCCTCCAGCCAGGCTGGGTTGAGTTTGAAAGTGCTAGGTGGCTTGTCCGCAAAAGGAGCTAGTTCCAAAAACATGGGACTATGATCTGAGTTTCCTCTAGTAGAAACCCATAGCTTGACCCTGATCACTGCTTCCATTAAATATTTTGAATCTAGAAACCTGTCCAATTGCTTATCTATCCTTGCATCTCTTGTTTGGAAATTATGCCAGGTAAGCGTTAATTTAGAAGGTTGGATATCTAGGAATCTTGCGTCTTCTATATTAGAGAAAAAGAAATTTGCTAGTGGGTCAGGGTGGGATGCATGTTTCCGAACCTCATTGTAACCAAGGGTGAATTTTAAGTCCCCTCCCATTACCACTAAACCTTCTTTCAATAGAGGATTTTGAATAAGAGATTCCTAGAATAACTTGCAGTTTGAATAGGGCACATAGATGTTAATATAGAAAATCCAAGTCCAACTCTAGCGACTAGAAAACGGTACCTAGGCCACCTCTAATTAACCATGCATTTTGAAGATGCACGGATTGTGATATGTAACCAGTGAGAAGGCCTCTCGAGCGACCTTGGGCATCTGTAGCAAGGAAATTCCATTCAGGGAGAGAGTGGGGACAGAGCGTTGATGGCGTGATCTCCTGTCGTCATAGTTTCTTGTAGGAAGATGATAGATGGTTTATGAACCTCTGTCAACCTTTTATGGCTAACCTCTGTCAAAGAGTCCTCATCTAGCAGCTGGTTCGTTGGCTAGGGCCTTGAATCCGGATCATAATCAGGAGAAGCAAGTGGAAGCTTCAGAGAAGTCCATACTGAAGTGCCCTTCTACGGGTCAGCTGAGTAGTCTAGCGTTTCTTTGTCCATTTGATGAGTGGATAACGAAAGAGACATGGTGATGCGTGCGTTGATTAGGGTATGCTTGATGCCAACTACCTAAACCCTAGCACTTTCCACAACCCCCATTGATTGTGCATAATCCATAATGGTTAATTAGATAGTAGACCATTAATAAAGTCACTTTGAATTTAGGTTATTTTATGTTTTTATGTTTTATTTCACTTCTGTGTATTTATCTGTCGAGGGTCACATTGATAAAGTAGATTGGCTCAACTACTTCTAAGCTTTTATAAGAAATCATTTTTTTCTCATTAAGGAAATGCAATACATAGAACTCTCATGTATCCCGCTTTTCTTTATCTATTCAATTTACTTGATATTAGGAAAAATCAATGAATCAACAGCCATATCAAGAGTCTCAGAGCTTTGAAAGACAAGGTTTCCACTATTGCAACTTAAGAATCTTAGAGCCATGAAGAACTAGGGACTATTGTCAACAAAGATGGATTGAGGGATCGATAGTATAAAACATTGAAGAACCAAAAAGGTTTCTGCAAAATGAGGTATTGTTTTTCTTTAATTTCCAATTGAAGTAAAGTCATTTTTTAAAGTGAAACCCTGCAAATCAAAGTTCCAAAAAAAAACAAAAAGTGGCGGAGGAAAAAAGCCATGCAAACTCATATGTACAATTGTATGACCATATGTGGGATTGTATGACAATGGGAATTGAATCATATAAGCTATTAAAGAAATTAGTATGATTTCAATCAGTCCCACGTGTTGTACATATCAGTTGTCAAGGATTGTACAACACTATCGAGAATAAATTAAGTCATACAGTTGTATGGATTGGCTGCCTTGGACAATTTCGACCACTGGTGAATATTTTTGTTGTATGTACCTCATTTTTAACTTGTACAGTCTGAGTGGGTAGATACTCAATCGAATTTCTGAGTTTTATTAACAATACAGAAGATATGTAATTAAATTAATGTTGTTCTTCCCCGTATTGCTACCCATATTTGCAAATCTTGAAGAGTTAGTTGTTGATTTGGTTATTTTAGCAGATTCAAGGAGAAATTGATATTTTCTTGAGTGTTTATTGTTGTTTTTGGGAAAACTGATCAAAAATACGTATTTTTTGTGTGTTGTTGCTAATTTTGAATAGATTTATGAAAATCGGTGGGTTTTTTTCACTACTTGAGAGCGGACTTCTCAAAACCTGTGTGTTTTGGTGTTGTTTGAGGGTAGATTTTTTGAACCTGTGTGATACATGGTTGCTACATATGTTTAGAGTCTGTATACAATTTTCTTATTCCAAGATTGTAGATTGAGGGAGGGAAGAACATGTATTTTCAATGTTTTACTCTATTTCAGTGTATATCTATGCATGTTGTGACTTGTACAAATGTCCTATTTACCGAACATCATGTTGAAGAACAATAGAGGTTCTCTAGTAAGAACCAAGATACATGGAAGCAACGTATGTTGACCATATTTAAGTACACATGCTTCATTGTTATCATCCTAGGCAAAGATTCCTGACCACAAGCTAATGGTAGAGACCAAAACAAGTTTGATGATAAAGATAGAGAAGCATTAATGCTGCTTAAGTTTTCCATGATGGATGAAATGATTCTCGAGGTCTAGATAGGGAACACTTCAACAAGGATTTGGAATCATTTGAGAGAATTGCATGAGACTTAAAACAAAGGCAGAGCCTTCTTCCTGAAGAATATGTTGTTTTCGATCACAATAGATGAGTGTGCCATTGCAAGAGCACTTACTCAAGATTAAGGACATCATAGAACACATGTATTCCTTTGGTCGAAGATGGAAGAGGAGGACATAGTGGTAATCACATTGAAAATCTTACCACGTGCTTAACATAGCACTTTATTAAGACCCTGAGCATCGTCTCTATGAATTTTGACCTGAACTTTGATGAGTTGTGCAATAAGATCTTACATCAGGACATGGAAAAAACAGTTTGACAACAATAGTGAGGCAAAAGGTACAAAATAAGGCTTTATAGTCAATGTCAATGGAAAAGGAAAATGGTCAAAGAAGGTCAAGGCAATGATGAAGATGCAACTGAGACTTTGAAGAACATCATATATCACTACTATGGAAAGGTGGGCCATATGAAGAAGTGTTGCAGAAAAAGGTTGGCTAATCAGAGAACCAACCAAGGAGGGCCTCAGTAGAAGGCTTATGATACTAAGCATATAGAGGAGAAGGAATCGATGTTTTATACATTCCTGGCCAAGAGACAAGTAGATTAGCTTAGGTCATTTGCATGGTACATCGATTCAGTTGCATCACAACACTTCACCAATAAGAAGGACTGGTTCACAAATTAAATTGTTTTTTCCTCTAAGGATTCAACAATCTTTGGTGGTGGGGAAGAGGACACAGTGGTTGGCAAAGGGAATGTACAAATTTCCTTTGGAGGGGAAATGTTGATTTTCTTAATCTGTACTATGTGCCAAACATGGAGCTTAATCTACTATCATTAGTCAAATTATGAGACATTGTCCCCAACTAGATGTCAACATTAGAAATCATAAATGCTACATAGCTGACAAGGAGAACAAGAAAAATATTGCTCTTGATATGGTGGATCATGGACTATTCAAACTTCTTGACATTGGAGAGGTCGGGGAGCATGCATTGTATTCAAGAGCACATAAGACATTAGTACACTTTTGCATTAGCGGTATGAGTATCTTAACTTGACATACCTCTCATCTTAACTTGACATACCTCTCAATTGGTTCAAGAGAATCTAGTAGATGGAATTCTCGATATCCAGTAGCGGATACAGGGTGTTTGCAAGGCTTGTTAAGTTGCAGGGAAGCAACACAAAATGTCATTTGAGGAAGGACAAGGTTGGAGAGAAAAAAAAATTGCAGTTGGTTCATACAAATGTTATGGACCAATGAACATGGAATTCATCATCGGTGCCATGTATTTCCTTCTTTTTTGTTGATGACTATAGTAATAAAATGTGGGTGTATTTTTTGAAATTGGAATTTGAAGTGTTTAATGAATTTCAAAAGTTTCAAGCATTAGTAGAAAAAGAGTCAAGTTGTAACATTGCCACTCTTAGGCCTAATACTGGTAGGGAATTATGTTCAAAACAATTCAATAACTTTTGTGTTAAATATGGGATCAAAAGATAATTCACCACACCGTAAACTCCATAACAGAATGGAGTGGTTGAGAGGCATAAACACACTATCATATAGATGGACTCCGATGCATGATGGAGAATAGGTATGTTCCAAACAGGTTTGGGCTGAGGCAATGCTAACAATAGTATACTTATTGAATAGCTCTCCAACGGTGATGATGAAGCAAAAGACTCTAGAGGAACTTGTTGACTCATAAATTCACCAATTATCCACCAACCTACAAATGGTTGCAGAGCACAATTTAAAATTTTATTTATTTATCTATACTATATAAATATATAGTTATAGGTGCCCCCCCCTAGGAAGAAAATAAGGTTATTTACTTTCAAATATCCCCTTGGATTGAGTATCACTGGTAATTTAATGTGATTCGATGAGCATTTATCATGATTATGTTTCGTTGGAAGTTCAAAGATCAGTCTCACCTACAATTTGCAGTGGTATTTGTTACTTCTATTGTTTGATTATGAGTTTGTCGCAAAAGAAAGATGGTTCTACTCATAAATTTCAAGGAAACTTCCATTCCTGCATTTTGTTCATATATATTATGAGGAGGTCACAAAGGGTTATGGAGTAACTCAAGCTTCTTTTGCTTACATTTATTATGTCTCAACAACATATATATCATAAGTCTGGTCTCTGGTTGGTTATAGGGAACATTTTAAAAAGAAAAATAAATTTATTGTGCAAATGTTATGCATGGTATATAGTTCATCGCAAGATTAAAAATTTGATACTATCCATGTATCACATTCATATAATAGCAATTTGTTTATATGTCATGAGGGTGGTGCATTGAAGTTAAAGTGCATATGGTATTAAACATAACATATATGATATAAATCAATAGTAATAACACCACCTTTTTTACCTTGTTTCTTTCGTTTACATTGATTCGTATATACCTAGTGCATGGTTTATTGACAATGAATGTGGGACAGTGGTTGATTAAGTTTGTCCTATTGAATTTTACGTTTGTTCATATTTCATTAACTTTCTTTAACATTTGACATTAGCAAAAACATAGATGAAGCATAAACCATATACAATAGCTGCGGTAAATAACCAAGATCACAAGAAGATAACCATGCACAAGATACATAAGAATTTATCCCGGGAAACCATTTTGCACAAGGGAAGAAAACCCGACAACCTTTCACTATAATATTTGTCCAAGAGAAGATACAAGACCAGAAATAAGAATGGTGCTACACTCCAAAGATAACGCACTAGTCCAAGAGAGCGAAAATACACAAGAGAGAATGATCCAAACGTGATGCCTCCAAATGAAAGATGGCTCTCTATATATACAAGTGCAATGTGTGAAATGTCATGTCCAAGTGATGCCACTCAATAGGGTTGACTTGAACCTCTGGGTATTCTACGCAAGGCTTGGGCCTTCTTCCTTCTCTGACCTCATAGTGAAAGGTCTCCTCCATCTCAGCATACATGGCTACAACCAATGTGGACCTTCTCATCTCGTCTAGGGGCCACAACCCACTAGAGTACGCTAGGGCTACAACCACATAGTGTCCACAGGTCAACCCAACTCAATCCATTGAGGAGTACGAACTGGAAAATATCCCAACCACATGGGCTACACACCAAGGGTCGTTGGGCATCAACCCAGTATGTCACCACAAGTCAACCCTACTTAGTCCATTGAGGAGTATGACCTGGAGAATATCCTAACCACATGGACTACACCCCAAGGGTCATTGGGAACCAACCCAGTACAACTTATCAGTCCATTGATAAGTGTCATACTCAACTCATTCCATCGAGGAGTAAAACCCGAAGAATGTCTCATGAAGCTGCAATCATCAACATGGCCATCATTTGAATTGACATTGAATTATGGTGTGGTGACATGGTTATGGGCACGTGATAATTGACATACCTGGCATGGTTATTTGACATATGGTTGGATGGTTGATATAGTGTAAATATGAATAGGATTAGGAATTAATGTGATAGTAATTTTGGGGAACGTGAGGTCCCATGCATTTAATGCATGAGACGTGAACATTTTGTTGGATGGTCACCTTCGAACGTTCTGGAATTTTTTATTTTGTTCTTTGAGTTTGAGCTCTAGAGAAGAAAAATTTTCCAGCCCTTGATCGTGGTTGTTTCTGGTACTGTAACTTGTCTTTTTCAAAGTAAAACAAGTGTTTAAGGAAGGTATGCAACCCTATCTTAAACCCATCATATGCATGTTGATATTTGTAGTAATAATTTGGGAAAAGCTTTGTTTGATGTGTGGATAAGCATGTTGTTTGTTCATGGACTCATTTTTTTGTTTACTCCCTCTTTCAAATCCATTAGTTCTGTGTATTTGTAAGTGCCGAGATTAAAAAAAAAATCCCCTCTCCTTTTGTTATATTTCAAGTTTTAACCTCAACAGTTTTCCTTTGCATATTTCATTCACAATATTATTATAGGGAACTACTAGTTTCACATGACCACAAAATATGAAGGGATTCTTCACTATTGCCCTCATCAATTTTTTATCCTACTGTGTGAACACTTACACTATGAGATGGTGAGTCCTCTGGCCATATTATTTCATGGTAAATTTTGGGTTTTTGTTCTAAAGAGAACAATATGCTATATAAATACCCTCTATTTGAAGCTCAAACGATATGGGTTTGCGTTTTGTTTCTTTGTCTGTTAGAAACCTCTTCATTTCTTACTTAGCAAAATAATAATGGATGGCTTGAGTTAACTTACTCATGTTGAAATATTAAGAGGGGGTGTGAATTAGTATGAGCAAAATGAGTAATTTGAATGCATAAAAATCACATAAACAAAGTACACCTGAATTTTACATGAAAACCCAATGCGGTAAAAAGCCACAAAATTCTTTTCTTATTTATCAAAGAGTAAATTCAACGGAAGCACTGACTTCCTATTTCTCCAGCTACAACTAGAAGGAGGCTCCAACCCCTGTTTACATGCTGCAACCTAAAGGAAGCTCCAACTCCCTATGTTCTATGGCACCAACCAGAAGGAGGCTACAACCCCCTTTCCTTTCCCTGTCCAACCGCCCTGAAATATAAATGTAGACCAATATATCACTACCTTTGTCACTGATAACCTGTTGTTGTTGTCGTCTCTAATATTTTTTTATGCTGCTACTGATATCAATATCTCATCAAGACTGCAACCACACATACCTCATACTAATATTCACAAGAGAGTTATCCAAATCAAATGCTTATGAATCACTAAGACATACATGTTCCTGATTTCTTCATAATATTCACCCTAACACACACGTAAAAACCCAATGCGGTAAAAAACCACATAATTCTTTTCTTATTTATCAAAGAGTAAATTCATCGGAAGCAATGACTTCCTATTTCTCCAACTACAACTAGAAGGAGGCTCCAACCCCTATTTGCAGGCTGTAACCTAAAGGAAGCTCCAACTCCCTATGTTCTCTGATACCAACCAGAAGGAGGCTACAACCCCCTTTCCTTGCCTCGTCCAACCGCCCTGAAATATAAATGTAGACCAATCTATCACTACCTCTGTCACTGATAACCTGTTGTTGTTGTCGTCTCTGATATTTTTGATGCTACTACTGATAACAATATCTCATCAAGACTGCAACCACACACACCTCATATTAATATTCACAAGAGAGTTCTCCAAATCAAATGCTTATGAATCACTAAGACATACATGTTCCTGATTTCTTCATAATATTCACCCTAACACACACATGAATAAATACCTTTAATCTTATAGTTGACCTGAGCTTTAGGTCCGTTATCTTCACAAATTTTCCTCACAGGTCTGCGACTTTATGCATTGTCTTCTCACGGGTATCCATGTTTTTCCTCACTATAGCTCGCGTATGTCTGCACTTTTTCTCCTTAAACCTGTGGATATACTCAAGGAATCCATGTCTGAAACCTCTTCTCCGTACTCTCAGCTCCTGCAAACTTCTTACTTCACTGGACTTATCTTCCTTCGACTCGTTGCTTTAGATATCCAAACTGTATTCTCAAAAGTGATACATAGAAGTGATTTACAATTGACTCTTCTATGTGTTTTAAACAGAAATCTCATAATGGCACGCAACTTCCATGCAACTCATTATGACATGCAACTCACATGCAACTTGTTATATTGTGTTTACAGTTACTTTGACATGAAACGGGTTATCTTTTGTTTACAGGTACTTTACTTCGACATGCAACTTGTTCAAGGGTTGACAAAAATGACAACCAATCTTCCAACAACTAAACTTTTGACTATTAATCTTTTTCGACAATTAATTAATCCCTACAATAATTAATCTTTCAACAATCTCCCACTTTGGCATTGATGACAACACTTAGACACAACACATAGAAGTGGTTAACACTCATGGTCATGTTGGCTCCCTCTGTCTCCATGCCTCTTCTCTTGATTTTCATGCTTCCTGTCCATGCCTTTGTTTTTCTCTCCCCCTTTGACATCAATGGAAAATGATGACTTCTCCTTGGGGTTGCTCCCCCTGTCAGTAAGCCTCTGATATCTATTGATGTTTCTCTTCATGGTGCTTCCTCATGTAAATCTCTGATAAAAGCATTCAAAAAACATTCAAGTTTGTCAAAAATCATTCATTGTGGGGTTGACACTAATCCAAGTTTCTATTGAAGATACTCAAAAGTCTCCCTTGGAAGAGGTTTGGTGAAGATATCTGCAATATGCTCTTTGGTACCAACATACTCTACCTTGATGTTCTTCTCTGTAAGCTGTTCCCGTAGATTTGAATATTGATCGTAATGTGTTTCGTCTTGGAATGCATCACTGGATTCTTAGAGATACTTATAGCACTGGTATTATCACGGAATATCAAAATAGGCTCGTCATATTCCACCTGTATGTCCTGCAAAGTTTTCTTCATCGAGAGAACCTGTGTACAACACGTTGTTGCTGAAATATACTATGCTTCTGATATGGAAAATGATACTGAAGATTGTTTATTTCTCAACCAAGATACCATACAATCACCCAAGTAGAAGGTTGCTCCACTTGTACTTCTTCTGTCATCAACACTTCCTTCCCAACCTGCATCTATTTATACAACTAGAGATAGATCATTCCCTTTTGGATACCACAATCCATAGTCTTATGTTCCTTTGAGATATCTGAATATTCTCTTTACTTCCATAGCATGTGTTTCCTTCGATGTTTCTTGAAATCTTGCAACATTTCCAACTTCTTGCATCACATCCGGTCTTGATGCAGTCATGTAAAGTAAATTTCCAATCATCGATCTGTAGAGTCTCTTATTTGCATCCTTGCTTATATCATCTTTTCTCAATTTTCAACTGGTCTGCATGGAAGTACTTATGGGCTTGCAATCTACCATTCCAAACTTCTTTAGCATTTATTTGATATACTTGGTTTGGGAGATGAAATACCTGTATCTAGCTGACACATGTGGAGTCCCAAAAAGAAAGACAACTCACCAAGTAATGACATTTTGAATTCATTCTACATGTCTTTAGAAAATTTCTAACTCATCCCATCATCATTACTTCCAAAAATAATGTCATCAACATAAACTTCAATTATAAACAAATTGTTTTGATTTACCTTTATGTAGAGATTGTTGTTTGCATTGCCTTTCCTGAATCCTTGTTGTTTGTAAATACTTGTCCAATCTTGAATACCATGCTTTGGGGGCTTGTTTGAGTCCATATAGTTCCTTCTTCAATATGTAGACAAAATCTCTTTTTCTGACAGAATAAATCCTTATGGTTGTTCTATGCAGAATTCTTCTTCTAGTTCTCCGTTTAAGGAGGTTGATTTTACATCCATCTGATATGCTTTGATTTTCTTCGAACATGCATAAGCCAAGATTAGTTTGACTACTTCCATTCTGGCAAGTGGGGCAAAAGTTTCTTCAAAATATATTCCTTCAACCTAAGGATATCCCTTGCATACTAACCTTGCTTTATTCTTGGTTACCTTTCCATCCCCGTTCAACTTGTTTCTAAATACCCATTTTGTACCAATCGCGTTCTTATCTTTAAGCCTTGGAAAAAGTTCCCAGTGTTGGTTGTGGAGCCTGATTATCTACTTGATTCATAGGTATTTGTTTTCAGCCATGTTTATACCCCATAAATACTATGCACCTCAGAATACTGTACACCCCTCCACACGGGGGGGCTTTCCCCCCCTGCAAGGTCTGGGGGCAAGTGGGCCCTCGGCTGGGGTTTGGGGCAGAAGCCCCTGAAAGAAAAAATTCCTTGTAAACGTATATTGTAATTTCATAGTAAATTTGGACCTTTCATTATAAGGTTGCAGATCTGAAGGTAGAAGTTATGTTAGGGTTTTTTTCCCTAGAAGACAACCCTCTTTTATGAGAGAATTGTATTGTGGCTATGTAATATGGCGAATATTGTATTATGAGAGAGGATACTATGAGAGAAAGAAGAGGAAGTTACAACGAGTGTGTTGTAGGTTGTATCCATTCATTTTGTTGGATAATAAAAAGGAAGGACCTGGCAATTTCTCTGGTGGATGTAGCCCACATTGGGTGAACCACGTATATATGTGTCTCTATTGTATTGTGTATCTTTTGTGTTTTATTTCCACATTTGTTTTATTTTGTTGTTCTGTAATTTTGTTTTTCTAACAACTGGTATCAGAGTGAAAGGTAACTCACAACAAAAGAGGGTTCCTGGTTCGAGTGGGAGAAATGGCGGAAGATGGAAAGTTTAGGGTTGAGAAATTTGATGGCCAAAACTACCAGTTTGGGAAGATGATGTAGATATTGTTGTTTACTTGATAAATAGAGGACCTTCAAGTTCTTTGGATGGTGTAATTCTAGAGGAGGCATGGACAGGTAAAAAGGTAAACTGTTATTTTTTTAATACTTTCGGTTGTGAAACATTTGTCAATATTGATAAAGAAAACAGAACAAAGCTTGAGGAAAAATCCAAGAAGTGTACCTTTATTGGATACGGTGTTAATGCTTTTGGTTATCGCTTATGGGATTATGAAAAGCACAAAATCATTAGGAGTAGAGATTTCATATTCAATGAGAAGGTCATGTATAAATATCAGTTGCAGGGAAAGAAATAAGAAAAATAAAAACTAGAATACATAGTGCTTGATGAGATCACTGAAAAAGAAATTCCAAAGGTACCAGAAAATCAAAATGTACAACAATAGGAGCAACAAGTACCTCAAACTCCTACAAGTGTTGTTAGAATATCTACTAGGTTAAGTAGACCCCTGAACAATACTCTCCTTCATTGTATTATTTATTGTTGATTGATTCTGGTGAACCAGAATGTTATGAAGAGGCAATGTAGGTAGACACAAAAAACAAGTGGGAGCAAGGCATGAAAGAGGAAATGGATTCCTTGGTAAATAACTAGACTTGGGACTTGGTTCAGTTTCCTGCAGGAAAAAGAGCATTGCGGAATAAATGGGTTTACAATTTGAAGGAAGAAGATGGAGGAAAAAAGCGGTACAAGGCTAGACTTGTTGTAAAGGGGTTTGCACAAAAGAAAGTTATATATTTTGATGAAATATTTTCTCATGTTGTTAATATGACTTCAATTAGGACTATTTTAATTCTTGTGGCAGTAGAATATTTGCATCTTGAACAATTAGATGTAAAAACAACTTTTCTCCATGGGGATTTGGAGGAAGAGATTTATATGCACCAACCACAAGGGTATGAGGTCAAAGGGAAGAAGAATTTGGTATGCAAGTTGAAGAAGAGCTTGTATGGCCTAAAGCAAGCTCCAAGGCAGTGGTATTTGAAGTTTGATAGGTTTATGACAAAACAAGGTTATAGTAGATGTCATTCTAATCACTGTGTTTATTTTAAAAGGCTAGAAAATGGAAACTATATTATCTTACTATTGCATGTAGATGACATGCTTGTTGCAGGGTCTAATATGCAGGATATAAATTTTCTCAAGAAGAAATTAGCTAATTCATTTGCGACGAAGGATTTGGGTGTTGCAAAGAAAATCCTTGGTATGAGAATAATAAGAGATATGAAAAATCACAAATTGGCATTGTATCAAGGTGAATACATAGAGAAGGTGTTGGAGAGGTTTAGAATGAAAAATGCAAAACCAGTTAGTACGCCTTTGGCCAACAATGTCAAATTAACTAAGGAAATGTGTCCCAAGAAACAGGAGGAGATAGAATACATGTCCACGGTCCCTTATTCATCATCAGTTGGCAGCTTGATGTATGCAATGGTTTGCACAAGACCAGATATTGCACATGCAGTGGGAGTTGTGAGTAGGTATATGAACAATCTAGGTAAAGAACATTAGGAGGTAGTAAGTGGATTCTTGGGTATTTGAAAGGTACTGCTACTCATGCATTATGTTTTGGAGGTTAATACATTGTTTTACAAGGATATCTTGATTCATATATGACAAGTGATAAAGATAGCAGGAGGAGCACCACAAGGTATGTTTTTATTATAGGTGGAATAACAGTAAGTTGGATTTCGAAACTGAAAAAGGTTGTTGCATTTTCAACTCTAGAAGCAAAGTATGTTGTTGTTATAGAGGCTAGTAAAGTGATGATTTGGTTACAAAGGTTTATGGAGGAATTGGGAAAGAATCAAGAGAATAGCAGGTTGTACTGTGACAATGAGAGTGTCATTCATCTTGCAAAGAAATCAGCCTTCTATTCGAAGACTAAGCATATACATATTAGGTACCATTTCATACGATCTGTATTGGAAGATGGACATTGAAGTTGGAAAAGATACTCACTAGCCAGAATCATGTAGACATGTTAACAAAGGGAGTAACCAGGGAGAAACTGAGTTCTTGCTTAGTTTCAGTTGGTCTTCAAGCATGAAGGTGAAGATGACAAATTTTTCAGGTCCAAGGTGGACCATAGTCCATTAAGTACAACAACAATGGAGTTGTTGTGGTCAATCTCCAAGTGGAAGATTGTTGGTTGTGGAGCCTGATCATCTTCCTGATTCATAGGTCTTTGTTTTCAGCCATGTTTATACCCCATGAAGACTACAAACCCCAGAATAATGTACACCCCTCCATGCGGGGGGGGTTGTAGGGGGGGATTTCCCCCCCTGCGGGGTCTGGGGGAAAGCGGGGCCTTGGAGGAAAAATTTCTTTGTAAATGTATATTTTAATTTCATAGTAAATCTAGATCGTTCATTATAAGGTCACAAATCTGATGGTAGAAGTTATGTTAGGGTTTCTTTTCCTAGAAGGCAACCCCATTTTATGAGGGAAGTGTATTGTGGCTATGTATTATAGCGAATATTGTATTATGAGAGAGGAGATTGTGAGAGAAAGAAGAGGAAGTTACAACAGGTGTGTTGTAGGTTGTATCCCTTTATTTTGATGAATAATAAAAAGGAAGGACTTGACAATTTATTTGGTGGATGTATCCCACACTGGTTGAACCACGTATATTTGTGTATTTATTGTATTGTGTATCTTCTGTGTTTTATTTTCACATTTGTTTTATTTTATTGTTCCGCAATCCCTTTTTTCTAACACCCATGTTTCATTCTTCTCTATTTGATCCAGTTCTTCTTCAATATCTTTGATCCAATGTTCATTAGTGTTGTCTTCTTAAAAAATGTTGGGTTCAACTATGGACAATAATAAAACAATGATATGTTCTAATGGATGATTTTTCGTCACTCATCGGCTAGGATTTTTGGGAGATATCTGAAGATTTTGTTGGTCATCTTCCTCTAGATCTACTTTTGGCTCCTCTTCTTCTTCTTAACTTTTGCTTCTTCTACTTCTTATTTCAAATCCTCTTCTCGTTCCTGCTCTGCTAAGTCTTTTCTTTATTCTCTAGGATTTCTTACACTTGTCTCGTCAATATGTACATTGATGATTTCCACTATTCTGTTGAGTCTCATATTGAAACACTTGTATTCCTTTCTTTTGCTGGAGTACCTAACAAATATTCCTTTGTCAAAATGGGAGTCAAATTTTCCAATCATGCCATCTTCTCTTTTGATGTATCACTTGCTTCCAAACAATCTAAAATAATTCACATTTCCCAGTCTTCCTTTCCATAGCTCGTAGGGAGTCTTATCACTGTTACTTTTGAGCATTCCTCTATTTAAGATATGAACTATTGTGTGTACTACATGTGCCCAAAATATGTCACCCAAATTGGAATCTTTCAACATGGTTCTTTCCATCTCCTGTACTGTCATGTTCTTTCTTTCAACAACCCAGTTTTGTTGAGATGTCCTGGTTGTTGAGAAATGTTTTTTTATCCCATGTTCACCACAAAAATCCATGAATTCTTTCGATGTAAAATCTACACCATTGTATGATCTCAAACATTTGATTTACAATTATGTCTATGTTTCAACCATCTCTTTGTATATCTTGAAGTGCTCAAATGCCTCTGAATTATTCTTAAGAAAGTAAATTGCAGTCATTCTTGTTTAGTCATAAATGAGTAGCATGAAGTATTGTTCACCATTTAATCCCTTTGTTCCCATTGGTCCACATAGATCGGTATGTACAATTTCCAATGGTTTTATCGTTGAGTACTCCTTTGACTTGAACTTGGTCCTGGTTTGTTTTCCCTGTAGACAATGTTTACATAGAGTATTCATTGGCTTTGAAATTTTAGACATTTCTCTTACTGCTTCCTTTTTGTTGATTTTGACAAGATTGTCAAAGTGCATGTGACCCATTCTTCTATGCCATAGCCAAGTTTCATTTTCCTTTCCTAAACAACAACTTTCCTTTCCAATTTCATTCAAAACATATATGTTGTTCGGAGTCCTTATAGTTGTCGATACTAACCTGCATGATCCTTCTTTCCTTGTTTCACATTTCTCTGAGTCAAACTGAAGTGTGTGTCCTTGATCGCACATTTGACTTACACGATAGATTATGCTTCTTATCTTCAATCGATAGAACATTTTATGCCATGACATCTTTGCTTCCAAGATTAACTATGCCTCTACCTATAATTTTAGCTGAATGGTTATTTCCAAATGAAACTGATCCACATTTTTCTTTCTTTAGAGTTAGAAACATGTTCATGTCATTTGTCATATGCTTTGAACAACCACTGTCAACATACCAATCATTTTTCTTGTGTTGGTATTGTAGAGAAAGCGATCATTGATTCTGATTTATTTTCCATATCTCTTGTGGTTCTAATATCTGACTGCTAATGTTCTTCTTTGATTCCCTGGGTGGAATAGTCAATCTAAAATTATTCGTTAGGTGACCAAAATTGTTGCATTTGTAGCATTGTAATTCATTTCTCAATGAACCAAAATTGTTTTGGTTCCTGCTATATGCTTCATAATATATTTTGGGATAACTATTATTTAAGTACCATGCATCATTGCTTTTGTTATTGGCATAAGACCCGCAGTTTACAAATTTATGTCCAAAATTAGCATAATTAAACAATGACCATAAAAGAATCTTTGATACCTGGGAATAGATGATCTTCTTTGTGATGCACTCCTTCTGAATTTATCTTCGTGAGTATTATTTATTTCTGTAATGTTCTTCTTTGGGGGCTTTCATCCTTCCTTCTTGATAGAATCTTTGACAATCTCTGCATAGGTGTATTTTCTTGCTTCGTGTTATGTTGTTTTGGAGCTTGATCCTTTCTCATTTTGTACTTAATTGAATCCTAGTCTGGATCTGTCATCGGATGGTATTTTACTGTTGATTATTTGATCCAATAGTTTGGTGCTCTTCTGTTGCATATCTTTCTTCTAAAGATCTTTTCTTAAAGAGATTGTTTCTGCTTCCAAGTTGCCAATCATTTTCTCCTTTTCTTCCAACTAACTTCTAAGTATTTCCTCAATTCTTTTGTCTTCTTCTATTTGAATTTTTAGACTCATGATCATCTGCTCTAGTTCTTCATAGTTGGAATTCTAAGATCCCTCTTTCATTTTTAACTCTTCCTTGAGTGACTTGTTTTTCATTCCTTCTTTCATGATTTCTTCTAATGCACTGATTATCTCTGCTCTGATATCAGCTTCACCTTCTTCTTCGGAATCATATTCTACTGCCATTAAGAGTACTCTTTCTGAATCACTTCTACTATCATTATCCTCCTCGGTTGATGAGGAATTGTCCTCCTTTGAGTAGAAACTTTTCTTAAAGAATTTATTTGTGTTTCATCTCTTATTTCCCTTTTAATATTTATTTTTTCTTTT
Source organism: Picea mariana (assembly GCA_032191745.1). NCBI lineage: Eukaryota > Viridiplantae > Streptophyta > Pinopsida > Pinales > Pinaceae > Picea > Picea mariana. The sequence continues at coordinate 177,231 of JASDQU010243070.1, forward strand.
AGAAGCTTCTTCTTCATCACTGTCTTTATTCTTATGAGGATATTTAGAAGAAAAATGATCAATAGCACCACAATTAAAACATTTCAATGGAATCATACCTTTATACTTACCGGTTCGTTTCTTTAATTTCCTTACGAAGTTAGTCATATCTTCATCTTCGTCTGAATCATCACTGAAGCTGCAACTTGGTTTTGACTTTTTCTTGTGCTTCTTCTTTGTCTTTTTGGATGCCTTGAAAGTTGCTTCCTTTGTGACTGAGTTCTCCTTTTATGTTCTCATTTCATAGGCTATAAATATTCCATGTATCTTGTCCATGCTCAATGTACCGAGATCTTCTCTTTCTTCTAGGGCTGATATTTTAGGATCAAATCCCATAGGAAGAGACCTCAATACTTTTTGAACAACCACTAAGTCATCAACATCTACTCCCAATCCCTTAATAGTATTAAATATTTCATCCAATCTCAGAAGATAGGTTGCAATGTCTTCATCTTCCTTCATCTTCAACTTTTCAAACTTGGCTCTAAAAATTTGAAGCTTAGCTCCTTTTACCTTGGCATCTCCTTCATAAATCTTTTGTATTTTATCCCAAAGATCCTTTGCACTATCACAATGCATAACTTTGACAAATACTAAATAAACTAGACTGCTCAAAATAGTACCTTTAACCTTTGAGTTGTTTTTGTTGATTTTATTTCCATCTCTATCAGTTGGGGAAGTGGTTGGTGCTATATACCCATCTACCACTAATTGTCAAACATCAAATCCCTATGCATGTAAAAAGGTTTTCATCCTTTTATTCTAGAAGGTATAGTTCTGACCATCAAACATTGGTGCTTCAATCTTGGCATATTCCATGATCTCCTTCCAGTGGTTAAGTTGCTTCTTGAAGGACCTGATCTGATACCAATTGTTGGAATACTGTGAGGGGGGGTGAATCAGTATGAGAAAAATGAGTAATTTTAATCACAATATAAATCCTCTTTTTATCCCCATTTTGTGTATAACTAAGGAGATTATGTCTCGAGGCCCTCAGGTTGCAGATATGGAGTGTTGAGGGACTACATGACTAGTAATACCCTTTTTCGCAGTTGGAGACCCCTCTCACTACCATAGATGGTCACAGATTTCTAGATGGAATCCACCACATCAGCTGGCTTCTGAAAGGTAGTGGGCCTTGCTCCATGAGGTACAAGTCAGTATTATGGTAAACATCATTTCAATATTTAATCCATTTGAGTATGTTGTATCTTAGATCGCTCTAGATTTCATGATACATGCTTGGACATTATGCCTTTTGCCTTGTTTCACCTTGGCGGTTGACATTTTTCCCTAGTAAGTAGTCTTCCTTGGGGATGGGTTTGCTACTAGGAATTCCCTTGAATATCCATCATATCATTCCCGAACATACTTACCACTTTCCATCATTATTTCTCCCCATTTCCTTATCTCTTGGGATTTTAGGGTGTATTGACCCAAGAAGGGGTTGTCCCTCATTCTATGGGAAGAAGGGGATGAAGGCCCAGAGGGATTGATGTTGGGTAAAAGATAAAAGCCTATATATGAACCTTCTAGATGCTTCTCCCAAGGATCACCCAAGAAAAAAATGGAATGCTTATCTTTGAGTAAAGGGGGACCCACAATGAATATGATTAAAAAATGCTTAAAATGTTAGTTCAAGGATAGGAGGTCTCATCACGATTCAACCTATCATGTCCATGAATATCTAGTGGTATGAAATTACCATCATTTGGTCACCAAGCCAGGGTAATGGCTCTCAGTTGCATGGCTGAGACAAAAGGGTTCTCATCACAAGCTAACCTTCTCATTTCCACTAGGTGTTTGTGGGTGACATTTCCATTATATGGACACCACGCTAGGGTAGTGGCCTTCAAACTTTCCTTAAAATTATGAAAGAATAAAAGAATGACAAATAATGGGCTTGGAAAAAGTGCATTGTGGATGAAGGTACCACACACCCTCTACAAAGGCACCCATGAATGAGACACTACGACCTATTGTATGTCATGAGCCTTATGCCCATTGAGTCTTGACCCTAACCACTTCACCCACTTTACATGGATTAGAGAGGGATCTCTTGGAAACTCTCCTTGACCTAGGAAAAGATATACCCAATATGACACCTTGTCAACCATCCCATATTCAAACTTGACAAGTCGTATAATGTCTTTGAGCAATTAATTGTTTGATATAGTAATATGTGATGCACATGCTTAGGTGTCTTATTTATTGATTGGATTCACTTATCATGATGTTATGACTTGGTATCCTCCTTGTAGGGCATGCTTATTTGTCTTTCCAGGACCTAGTTGGTGGATAGTTTGGGAGAACAAGCCTAGCTTGGGATTCCATGGGGCTGCAAGGCCACATGTTAGATTCCAAGGGTCCACATGCTGGATCATAAGGACGAAGTGTTGGAGACCTATAAGATGATGTGGAAGACTTAGTCCAGTCCTCACTTGTCAAAAGATTTTCCCAGGAGGGGAAAAACATCTTCTTTGATCTGGATTATTTTCGGCACGAAATGAGAGTAGAGATATAATAAAGAAATGCAGAGAGATATCCCATATATTCAATAATATAACAGAAATGTATCAGAGATGCAAACATAAACATAGATATACAGTAATACATGATTTCTATTAATGAAAGAAATGTACAGAGACTGTAAAAATACAGAGGGAAAGACTCGCTAGAATGGTGGCATCTTATCTCTGAGAAGAGATGTGACGACTACTCCCATTCACAAGAATATGATTACAATGAGGCTCTGAAGGCCTTTTTACAATAAACATGAATTCCAAAAACCCTAGACATCCAAAAACCTAACCCTAGGAGATGAAGCGCCAAAAGTCATGTGGGCCCCGTTTGGGTAAGTTAGTACATCAACTTCTCGGGGTCGTAACTTTTGCATATGATATCCATTTTAGGCACATGAAGGCATGATTCATTTTGGGGGCTCAATTATGCCTTCGGCTATCATTGAGAAGCTCGGTCCCAAAAAACCTTCATTTAGGCCCTCAAAATGGCCCCGGAAGTTAAAAACTGCTAAAAATAGTAAATTATCAAAATTACCAGAAAATTGGTTTGAGCCAGTTGGAAAAGGTGGGTGGCCACCAAGATCCACCTGGATCAATCCTCTCTCCTTATGAAGCAATGTTCTCCATTGCGTTGAGTGCCTGGGGGAGAGGGAAAAGCATTTGTTGAATCTATATCTTGTTGAGTTGCTTGCCTTGTTGGAGAAGTTGCGCTGCTTAGCTTGTTGAAGGTTGTCACGAACATGTGGGTTGGACCTTTTTAGCCTGTGTGCAGAAGGAATATTTGTTCTTTGCTGCAACCTTGTCGACCTGCTCCTGTTGGATAGAAGGTGCTTGGGGTGAGGCTGTAGTGGTTGCAGTGTCCTTATGTTCCCCTTTTGAATAGATTGTGAAGAAGATGAATTTTGCAGTATGAGATACTACCTTGCGGCACTGTTTAGGTGGAACAATAGTTGGAACTACCTCTAGTATTCTGTAGAGATGACCCCCCAAAGTAAAAATGACACTATGGGGTCGAGACTCATAAACAGCGCGGCGTCTCCACATATATGGTTGACCCAAGAGGACATCACAAACATCTAGTGGGGAAACATCACATAATACCTCATCCTTGAAGGGTTGGATGCCATATGATAATCGACACTATTGGCTGACACGGAGATGTTGTCCTTGGCGAAGCCACCCGATGTTGTATGGCTGCGAGTGTGGTGTTGTAGACAATCCCAACTGTTTGACGACCTCTGCTGAGATGAGGTTCTTCTGGCTTCCTCTATCAACAATAAAATGCAATGAGGTCCCCTTCACCCACATATGTGAATGAAAAAGGCGCTCCCCCTCTTCAAGATCCGTTGGTTCTTCTGGTTGAATTGTTGTGGTCGCGAAAATAGCAGTGGGGTCTGCGTCAATGATCTTTCCTTTACCAGTATTTTCATAATCATATTTTGAATCAGGGTTCGGTTCCTTGTCTTTGATCTCGACCACCAATGACTGTTTTGAGTGACATTCATTGGTGTTGTGCCAGGGGATTTTGTGGAAATCACACCATTTTCTGGTGTCCTTCTTTGTCTTCCCATGACCCTTCTTTTCCTGTGGCTTGGAATGGTTTTCAGGAGACTGTTTGTTAGGGTCGTCTTTGTCATACTTTGGTTGTTGCGAATTTGCAGACCCAAACTCTTGTTTGTTCTGGTGCTTAAATTTTTGCTCAATTTTAACAACATATCGATAAACAACACCGAGTGATGAGATCTCCATAAAATCCATTTCAGTTTGGATGTATCTGTGTAGAGCCTCATGATATTTCAGAACCAAATTTTGTTCAGAGTCTTTGATACCCAGCTTGGTGCGCAAGGTATGGAAGGTATTGGTGAACTCCAGAACTTCTTGGCCCCTCTCTTGTTGTAGTGTGGTCCATCTCATGTACTGGTCCTCATAGTTGCCAACAGGGTAATACTGTTCCTTTATCGCATCTACAAAAAAATCCCAAGTGGGCTCTACCCCATATATTCTAGACTCCTCTGTGGAACTTTGCTTCCAATAATTTTCCCACCAATGTTTGACATGGGGGAGATATTTAAGGAGTACAAAGGTGATCTTTTCTCTGTCGAAAAAATTGTGAACAAAGAAATAACCTTATAGTAGGTTTAACCATTGTCTAGGGATTCTGCATCTATCTGTCCTTCAAATACAGGAATATAAAAATTAACTTGTACCTTGAAAGGAGAGGTTCCTCCAAAGTGGTCATTTGATGAAGATCTACCTATTGCTATTGGCAGGCGTTGAAGGATGTGGGAAAAATTCTCCATCATTTTGTCCCTATGTCGCATGAGAGTTTGCTCAAGCAACAGACTGATAGGATCATATGCTCCGTCGTTTTTCTTTTCTTCCGCCATTGAGGGTTTCTTGGGTGTGTGAGAGAGATTGTCCTCAAGAGAGACAACCTCGAGACCCAACTTGCTATACTCGGACCTTGTTGGGGACATGCACTGAAAAATGATCAAGAGCATCCTGCTCTGATACCACTAATCCGGATTATTTTCAACACGAAATGAGAGTGGAGATATAATAAAGAAATGCAGAGAGATATCGCAGATATTCAATAATATAACATAAATGTATCAAAGATGCAACCATAAACAAGGATATACAATAATACACGATTTCTATTAATGAAAGAAATGTATAGAGACTGTAAAAATACAGAGTGAAAGACTCGTTAGAATGGTGGCAGCTTATCTCTGAGAAGAGATGTGACGGCTACTCGCATTCACAAGAAGATGATTACAATGAGGCTCTGAAGGCCTTTTTACAATAAACAGGAATTCCAAAAACCCTAGACATCCAAAAACCTAACCCTAGGAGATGAAGCACCAAAAGTCATGTGGGCCCCGTTTGGATAAATTAGTACATCAACTTCCAGGGGTCGTAACTTTTGCATACGATCTTCATTTTAGGCGCATGATAGCCAGTTGGAAAGGTATCGTCGAGGAGATTCATTTTGGGGGCTCAATCATGCCTTCGACTATCATTGAGAAGCTCGATCCCAAAAAACCTTCATTTAGGCCCTCAAAATGGCCCCGGAAGTTCAAAACTGTTAAAAATAGTAAATTACCAAAATTGCCAGAAAACTATTTTGAGCTAGTTGGAAAAGGTGGGTGGCCACCGATATCCACCTAGATCACTCTTTTTGAGATTGACGTCATGTTTGGGGGTTTAGGACATGGTGGTGAGGTGATATGCATTGGCACTTGGACGTTTTGAGGTGTTTAAGGCTTTGACCATGAAGGAAGACATTTGGATGCTTGACACGTGGCTTTGGGAAGCCTTACTACCCTCCTACATCACCAACGACATTCTCCTAGTGCCAAAACGTCCCCTAAAGGGGTGACGCCCATGTAAATTAGGTTTTAATTTGTGCAAAAGTGAAATTTTAAATGAATTGTTTGATATTACTTTGTTAAGGGGGAAAGATTAGGGTTGTTGACCCCTAGTCTTGTGGTTTACCCCTAAATATGTGTACAAGTCACCTTAGTGAAATTTTGTATAAATAAGAGATCATAAGATCTCATTTGAACATAACTCTCCCTCTTATGAGAGGCTCTTGGTCTGAAATTTTTGCTACCTTTGGAAAATTATGTATTTCATGCTCTTTTTTATGGCTATTGTTTGGTGAATGGTTGATGGAAGTGTAGTGCTAGCCTTGGAAGGCTTATCTTTTTCTCTTATGGTTGATTGTCTTATCATTTTCCTTGAAATTGGTATGGTCTTTGGAGCTAGGTGGGGAGTATAAGGGCATACACCCCCACCATAGTCTCATCATTTTATGCTTCATATTATTTGTTAAACAAGGGTTTTCTAAGAGAAGTATAAGGGCATACACCCTCTTAGCTTAAACCCTAGCTAGGGAAACTTTCCTTGGGGAGTAAAAGGGTTTACACCCCCAAGGAAGTAGCTTCTATAATATATTTTCTTTGTATGACCCCATTAACCCAACTATTAAGAGCACTATTCATTTATTATTGCATTGGAGATATAAAATAGTTTCCTTGAGAAATTTTGTGGATAATAAGTCTATCTCTATTGGAAAGTTTTCCTTGAGCCTTTGGCTCTCTTGCCTCATTGAGGCATCCTCTTTCTCCCAATACTTTTTGTATTGTACTAACTTGTTTCCTACAACCATAACGCTACAGAATATGCTAACCCTAGATCACTAATATCTTAAAAACTAACCCTAAGAATCTCCCTAAAATTTGCTCACATAATCTCCTAACTAGGGCGCACTTTTTAGACTAGTTGTGTTAATGTTTAAGCCGTTATTATAGTTATTTGCATTTCAATAGATAACAATAGCATAACACAAGATCATTGAGAAATACACAATCACAAGAGACACAACATTTATCCTGGGAAACCCTCTAGGGGAAGAAAACCCAACAAAACTTCCTTATTATAGATAGCCAACACAATGCCAAGAGATAACTTAAACTAATACAGAAGATCCTCTCCCAAAAGATGTGCCACTCTCTCTCCTTCTTCTCTAACTGTAGTTCTGAAACTTGTCTCTC
>JASDQU010243070.1:185998-207980 GCA_032191745.1 Picea mariana
TTTCCGCTGTGCTGAGAGCAATGCTAGATTGCTTCCTACTCTACCACGAGATCATGGTTGATCCCAAACTGAAACAACATCCTGAAGTGATTTTTCTGTCAGAAACACTTCCTACCCAATCTGAATCAGTGTACCCACTCAATGTGAAATCATGATCTCCATCATAGATGAGACCACAATCTATTGTACCTTTAAGGTACCTCATCACATGTTTTACAGCCACTAGGTGAACATGTCTGGGTTCTACCAGAAACTGACTCAAGGTGTTCAAAACAAATGTCTGGTCTAGTATTCGTCAAGTACATCAGTGATTCAATAATTTTTCTGTACAGTGTGGCATCAATCGGTTCTGATGAAGTGTCGAATAGCAACTTCAGCTTCGCTTCCATGGGTGTATTCATGGACTTGCACTCCAACACGTTGAATCTCTTCAAGATTTCGACTGTATACTTCCCTTGGTTAAGGAAGATCCTTTCAAGACTCTGCCATACCTCAAGACCTAAGAAATAATGCATTAGGCCAAGGTCTTTCATTTCAAATTCAAAGGTGAGTCTCTTCTTACATTCGGTGATGAGATTTTCTTCTCCAGTTAAGAATAAGTCATCCACATATAGCAACAATATTACTGGCTCATCGTCCATAACTTTGAAGTAGAGGTTAGAGTCTGCTTTACTCTTGGTAAAGCCTAAGCTCGTCAAGAAATTGTCTATATGGCCATACCAAGCTCTAGGAGATTGCTTCAATCCGTACAAGGATTTCTTCAACTTGCAGACATGAGACTTCCTGTCTTCAACTTCAAATCCTTGAGCTTGCTCTATATACACTTCCTCTTCGATGACATCGTTTAGGAAAGTTGTCTTCATTTCCATCTGGTGTAACTTCCACTTCATCTTAGCTGCAAGAGCTATGATGGTTCTGATCGAAGTGTATCTGGCTATAAGAGCGAATGTCTCTTCATAGGCAATGCCTTCCTTTTGATAAAAATCCATGAGCGACAAATCTTGCTTTGTACTTCTCAATACTTCCATCAGCAGCATGTTTTATTTTGAAGAGCCATCTGGAGGATACCACATCTTTACTCTTCGGTCTGGGAACTATTTCCCNTCTGTCATGGCATCTGCCCTTTCTTTCCTCTTAATGGCTTCTTCAAAGAAGGTAGGCTCCTTCTCTAGGAGGTCACACATCAAAGCCGTATAACTGGAGAATGGTTTTGGTCTTTTCACCTGTCTTGTGGTTCCTTGGGGAACACATTACTTATCTCCATCTTGAATAATCTCTCTAGCCCAAGTTGGCTTCCTTTTATGGAGGATCGTCATCTAAGTAGGTTCTTGAACTTCTGATATATCATGGTCTTCTCGAATTTCCTCATCAGGGGAAGTTACGACTTCCCTCACTGGTTCTGTAGCTCTGGGAACCTCCCTCACTACAGTTCTATGGATTACAGGTTCCTCTTCATATACTTCTTCAAGCTGGCATCTTCTTGATTTCTTGAGCGTTGCATCTTCATCAAAGGTCACATCCCTGCTGATCTTAATGTGATGGTGACCTACTATATAGATTCTGAAGGCCTTGGAGACCTCACAGTATCCCACAAATATTCCCTTATTTCCTGAAGGTTCCAGCTTGTTTCTCTTCTCTTTCAGTATATGAATAAATACTGGGTAGCCAAATATTTTAAGATGGCTTACCTTTGGCTTCTTTCCGGTGAACATCTCTTTCGAGGTCTTGAGCCCAAGTGCACTATGGGACAATCGGTTCTGCACATATATAGCTACCATTGTTGCTTCTGCCCATAAGCACATAGGAAGATCTTGATCATGGATCATAGTCTTCACAGCTTCCATTATCATTCTATTCTTTCATTCAGCTACATCGTTTTGTTGGGGATTATAGGGAGTAGTGAGTTCCCTCTTGATCCCAACATCTTTGTAGAAGTTCAAAAACTCTTTTGAGGTATATTCTCCTCCATTATTTGACCTGAGTATCTTGAACTTTCTTTCAGAAATATTCTCTATCAAGGCTTTGAATTCCTTGAACTTGTTGAACACTTCATCTTTAGATTTCAAAAAATATATCCAGGTCTTACAAGAATAATCATCAATAAATGATACATAATATACATACCCACTAATGGAGGATGATGGCATTGGGCCACATACATCTGAATGGATGAGCTCTAGGACTCCTTCTGCTTCGTTGTCTCTCTTCGGAAAATGGTTCTTGATGTTCTTCCCTTGTGCACATCCATTGCATATACCTTCATGGTCACCCTTGAGTTCTAGTAAAATTGTGACCACTTTGCATATGTATGGTAGTGCCTTGTAGTTGATGTGAGCTAATCTTCTATGCCAAAGTTCACATGAGTTTTCAATGGCGTGGGTCATGGCAGCCTCTGAGTGACCCTTTAGTTTATACAAGCCGTTTTCTTCACTTCCAATGATGATTGCTTCATTTAAGGTTTCTCCTTTAGCCCACATAAGAACTTCTCCATCTATAAAGGAAACTCTGAAGCCTTTCTTTTCTAAAGCTGAAATGGAGAGTAGGTTCTTTGTCAAACCTGGTACATATAGTATGTCCTTCATTTTTAGTGAATTCCCTGAATTCAATTTGTGGTTTGATTCTCCCACTCCCTTGATGGGATATTGGTAATCATCTCCAAGTGTCACTTTCTGAGAAAACTTATTTTCTGAGATACAAGAGAGAATGTTTCTTTGTCCCGTCATGTGCTTAGATGCACCACTATCAATGAGCCAAGTGTCCTCTCTAGGTGTTACATATCCTGAGAGGGTCAAGATTAAGGCATGGTCTTTGATCTACTCTCTTATCATCTTTGTGGGTGGCACTTCATCTTCTACTACATGGGCATGGTGCCTCTTATGTTTTCTCTTGTATTCTTCTCGTCTACTGGATAGAATTTCGCAATGTGTCCCATCTTGTCGCAATGATAGCATTGTACAGATGAGTAATCTCTTTCCCTTCGTTGTCCTTTCTTCTGAAATCTCCTTGGATGAGATTCTTTGTTGTTGAACTTGCTTGGCGGTTAAGGCTCTTTATGAGTCTCCTTTTGGAATTAGGGTTTCTTCCTTCCTCTTTTGGTGTGAGTATATAGGGCTTGATCATCATCTCTTGCCAGTAGCGCTTCACAATTAACTACTCTTGTTTCTTCTTGGATGCATTCTTACCATAGACTATCAAACTTCAGTTTCTTCGTTCTGGCACATATCATTTGGATGAATGCATCCCAAGGTCTTGTGATACCATTTAGGGCCATCATTATCAGTTCGTCGTCGTCTATGGTATCTCCAATTGCTTCTAACTGTTCTTTGAATTCTGAGATTCTGGAGAAATATTCATGACTTGTTTCTCCTTTCTGCATCCTTGTATTCTTCAGTTGAGTTCATAGATTCATCTTTTGGTTTATGTTCTTTCCTTAATACAGTCTAGTCAAGGCATCAAACATTTCTTTCGGAGTCTTCTTAGATGACACATAAGGAATCAGGTGGTCTTTGATTGAATCTGCAATGATTCTTTTGGCCCTGATTGTGTTCTTTTGATGCTTGGATTTTTCTCTAGCATCATCGGGTTCTAGAATTTTTCCTTTGATGAATTTTGCTAGGTTATTCTCTTCAAGAACAAGTCCAATCCTATACTTCCAGGCACGGAAGTTTTCCACACCTTTCATCTTGTCAACAAGCTTAGTGCTTGCAGACATCTTTTACCTGGAGCTAGGAAAATGACCGAAAAATGAAAGTGCTCAAAATCAAATTCTGAACTTACCAGGAGGTGCGCTTGGTTGAGGCGAGTAGCCTGGTGTGTTTGGATCTGAGAAAATCCAACTTTTTCTCCTCCAAACTTGATCTGCATATTTCTGGACTGGTGCTTATGGTTTTCTGGTACCTCTAGTACTCTGGTACTTCTGGTACTTATGGTACATTGGTTTTCTGGTACTTCTGGTACACTAGTTTTCTGGTACTTCTAGTACTTTCTGAAATTAGGGTTTCACTTTTCGGGAGATCTAGCCACTGAAAAGGTGTGCTGAGAGTGCCAAAGTAATCCTTGGGGGAGGGCGCACTTTTCTAGATGGTTTTAGAGCTGAAGAGCTTCACCATCAAAAAGCCCTAATTTGCATGTACGGTAACAATGATGTTTTTCACTCTTGTGAAAGATGCTCTCTTCAACTTGGCTCTGATACCATGTTAATGTTTAAGCCATTATTATAGTTCTTTTCATTTCAATAGATAACAATAGCATAACACAAGATCACTGAGAAATACACAATCACAAGAGACACAACATTTATCCTAGGAAACCCTCTAGGGGAAGAAAACCCAGCAAANTTTTCACTCTTGTGAAAGATGCTCTCTTCAACTTGGCTCTGATACCATGTTAATGTTTAAGCCATTATTATAGTTCTTTTCATTTCAATAGATAACAATAGCATAACACAAGATCACTGAGAAATACACAATCACAAGAGACACAGCATTTATCCTAGGAAACCCTCTAGGGGAAGAAAACCCAGCAAAACTTCCTTATTATAGATAGCCAATACAATGCCAAGAGATAACTTAAACTAATACAGAAGATACTCTCCCAAAATATGTGCCACTCTCTCTCCTTCTTCTCTAACTGCAGTTTTGAAACTTGTCTCTCAAATGAGCAAGTGAGTTGTGTCTAAGTGAGGAGCTAGCCTCCTTATTTATACAAGATTGGCACGTGTGAAGTTTCTCTTCACTGGTAGGGTCGACTTCTCAAACTGGGTGGTTATAACCACCTTTATTATATTTCGATGCCTCTTGATATATTCTGGGGCAGACTTCTTCTTTTGTCTTTTACAATTACATTATGACCAATCCACAAAAAGGGATTTGGTCTCTATACAATAGCCGACATGATCAATCCACAATGGGGATTGATCCAATGAATAATATATCAAATAATAATAATAATACACTTTGCAGTTACATTATTTTAACAAGTTGTTGGCATTTTTTGATGGTTTGATCTGTTGATATAAGTGACTGAAATCTACAGCCATAAGGCTGCAATTTTCTGTAGAAAATACATGTTATGACAATCATCTTTTCTTGCCTATTCAGTGTTATTTTCAACTCATATTTATTGCTAGTCTTGATGTTGATTTGTTTAACTAAATTAGACCTTTCTATGTTGATTTAAATATTTTTTTATTGTTGTCATAATTGTTGCATTAATAGGGACCGAAAGCCTAACTTGTTGATCCAACTAACACCATACATTACAAGTGGGATTTTCTTTTGTCTCGGGCAGGTACAATCATTTGAATAAGTACTTTATATTTGAGACAACATTTGTTGGGATTACAAGGCATCTATTTTCCCGTTTCACTCCACTTAGACTTGACTTCTAGGGGTTTTACTTTCATCTCCATCCATATCCATCTCATCCCCCCTAGGGTCACCGGGATTCCCCCCTTGAGGTAACTACATCACCTCTAAAGTGACGGAGACACCTGCCTAAGGTGACAGTGGATAGGTGACCTCTTAGTTGTCACCATTTAGCGGTTAGGTCAGGTTTTTCCCAACCTAGAACTTGTGCGATAACACCTCCAATAAATATTATGAGCATTCAATTTATCATCAACACCATAATTCAATGCATAGACATCACATAAACACAATACACTAGAATTTTACATGGAAACTCAATGCAGAAAAAAACCACATAATGTTTTTATTATTTTTCAAAGAGTACATTCATCGGAAGCACCAACTTCCTATTTCTCTAGCTACAATTGGAAGGAGGCTCCAACCCCCTATTTACAGGTTCCAACCTGAAGGAAGCTCCAACTCCCTATGTTCTCTGGCACCAACTGAAAGGAGGCTACAACCCCCTTTCCTTGCCTCGTCCAACCACCCTGGAATATAAATGTAGATCAATCTATCACTACCTCTATTACTGATAACGTGTTGTTCCTACCGTCTCTGATATTTCTACTGTGGCTACTGATATCAATATCTCATCAAGACTGCAACCACACACACCTCATACCAAGTTTCAAAAGAGAGTTCTCCAAATCAAATGCTTATGAATCACTCAGACATACATGTTCCTGATTTCTTCAGAATATTCACCCTAACACACACATGAAGACATACCGTCAATCATGTAGCTAATGTAAGCTTTAGGTCCCTAATCGTCACAAATTTGTCTCACAGGTCTGTGACTTTATGCATTGTCTTCTCATGGGTATCCGCGCTTTTCCTCACTGCATCCCTCATATGTCCACGATTTTCCTCCTAAAACTTGTAGATATACTCAAGGAATCCATGTCTGAAACCTCTTCTCCATACTCTCGATTCATGTAAACTTCTTACTTCATTGGAATTCTCTGCCTTCGACTCACTGCTTCAGATCTCCAACCTGTATTCTTAGAAGTGATACACATAAGTGATTTACAATTGACTCTTCTCTGTGTTTTAAAGAGAAATCTCATAATGACATGCAACTTCCATGTAACTCATGATAACATGCAACTCACATGCAACTTGTTATCTTCTATTTATGGTTACTTTGACATGCAACTTGTTATCTTTTGTTTACAACTACTTTACTTCGACATGCAACGTGTTCAAGGGTTGACATGAAGGACAATCAAACTTCCAACAACTAAAATTTTGACAATTAATCTTTTTCAACAATTAATTAATCTCTGCAATAATTAATCTTTCAACAATTAATTAATTAATCTTTCAACAATTCTATGATGAAATAATGTTTTTGATCTAGTTTTGAACCCTCGTTTTTATTGGACTGATTCATGATCTCAGTTAAAGTCTCAAGACCCAATTTTTTTTGTATTGCTAAACCCTACGGCTTTGCAATCCTGTGCATATTAAAAGCATGACCGACGTTGAGAAAACAATTTTGTTGTTATGAACACAAATATATAGAAATAGGTATAAATAAAATAATAATTAAATACATCATAAATGAAAAGACGTATCTTATCCAAAAGATGTGTATGTTCATAAAAGGGAACCCCTTGTGAGGGTATATAAACGAGACCTCATTCTCATTGTAATCATATCATCTTATCTATTCATTATCTTAATACATTTATATATTATTTATTATCCACGTGGATATCTTTATATTCCAAGTATTTTGGAAATTCAACTTGTAAGCCAGATTTGATTATTACATCTGTATCTATTCAGTTCAATACTCAAAACACTATGATTTCATTGAGTTTACAATTGTGAAGGAAATAAATTGCAATCTCAAATCCTTGGTTTTGTTTGATGGACATGATCATGAATAGTCATTTGTTCATTGGAAGGTTGTGGATGGTCGTGGTTTAAAGCATTTGATCAAAAATTATTTTCACCAAAGAAAACATTGGACCTCAAGCCCAAACTATTAAGGTTTTGAATGTTTTGATTAGTCGATACCTCTGTTCGAATATGCATATATACTCATGACATAAATTGTATCCATGATTGATGGTTTGTAGTTTGTATAGTATGTTCATAAGACAGTGAAAAGTTATTAAAACAAAGTTGGATAGACTCAATTGATATTGTTGTATGAAGAGTTCATGAGTTTCATTTGTTATATGTTATGTTGCAAGCTTACATTCTATGATCATTGAACACAAATGTGGCATTATGAGTGTTTGAATTGAATTTGATTGGTAATTTGGGAACAATAACATTTTTTTGTGCACACAAGCCCAATTCTCCTCATACGACCATTTTTCATAAATTATTCCTTCTTTCCTGCTTCCATATATCATTTCAAATGGTCATTTATTTTTCCTCCTGTGGTATGAAACTAAATGTTTTCTCTGTCAGATTTGATATTGATGTTAGAAAGAAAAAGTATACTTTAATATAATCATGACCATATTTCGAAGAATTGTATTCTAGGTTGGTTATGTTTGATGGACTCAATTTTTAGTTGTTCGGGTCCAATTCCTTCATGCTTTCATTTTCCTTAAGCTATTCCCATATCCCAATTCCATTTTCATTTTTATCAAAATCTCTTCCCCCCGATGAATAAGAAATTTATTTGATAGTGAAAGGCTAGTAGTGATGGTTCAAAGTTTGACAGGACATGGATGAAGTGATTGTAGACAGATAATTGGATTTTGCATAATGATTGACGATGGATGAAATATTGTTTTTTAACATGTGCCATTATTTTTCCCTACCATTATTTCATTTTCCATACATTACAAATCCCATCATATTCTTAAAATACATTGATTTTCTCTTGTTCCTAAACAATAATTACTCAAGTAAGATAACAAAGTGGTCCAAAACAAAATTGATATTTTGGTTATCCCTCTTTGTATGTTCTTGGTTGCTTCCATGATTGTTTGTTGTCAATTAGAGTTATTTCCAAATTATGTTTATGCAAATAGTATTTGATGTTTACTTGCTATTGTGTGCGTATTATAACTTAGTCTTACACTTATAGATGAACTTATTTAGCAAAGGAAGTCATGGAAGAGGAAATAGAGGCAGGGAAAGAAGGCCCAATGATTTTTGGGGAAACAAAAGACTCCATTTTTCAATTCATTTTGATGTTGAGTCTGAAGAATTCAACCAGATTTTGCAAACATGTTTCTTAAACCTAGTAGGACAAGGAGCCTTTCAACCACATCCTCCACCTGAGAAACCTCCTCTCCAACCTCATCGTTGCATCTTTGGTATACATGTTAAACCATGTGTTTCCCTACCTCTTGAGATCACAACCAATGATGGTTGGAATGATGTTGTTAACCCCCATCAAAATCAAGTTCGAGGATGGCCAACAGTCTCTTTTCCATTACCTCCTCCTCCACCTAAGTGATCTTCCTTGCACATTACATCAGAAGCCTCTCATGCTCATTCAACCCAACCATTTAAAAAGATAAAGTCTCAATCCCAAGAACTAGGGCCTAGCAAAGGAAAATGGCCTTCCCGTTCTGCTGAATCTGACCAATCAATAACTTCATCATAGTCAGTTACCTCTCACTCCCAGCACCCCAATCATGAAGATAGACATATCCCTTTTCGAGATATGCATCTAGAATCATTAACGACAAAAGGTAAAAAAATCTATACATGCAGATTCATAGGTCATAAAGGTAACAAAAGCACAAGGAAGTGAGCAAAGGAAAACTACCTCACATAAGAAATATGACTTCTGATTTTATAATGTTGTTTAACAAAATTTATTTTGAGACAGAACTTGTTATTTTTGGAAAAAATTGTGATTCACTTTTGGATATTTCATACCAATATTTTCAGGGCAGCTTGAATGACATTTTATTTTTTTGATATACTTGCAAGAACCTTAGTCTCGCAACATTTGGCATATTTATTTTGAGATATAAATGCATATCTTTTGGGAGTCACAAGTGTGTTTTGAAATATTTCATGCAAGGTGATTGAGATATGTATTATGATTGATATATTGGTGATACATAAGTATTTGATGGAGGAACAAGGGGATATGTTGAAAAATTACACAAAGAGTTGTTAGGGGGTCCCCACCTATTAGTTAATATGTATTTTACCCTTATCATTATTTATTAAGATTTAATTATGAGTTGTCCCTATTTAACTAAAATTAGTTAACAACTTAACTAAAGGGTAGTTGGAACTACTCAAACTACTTTTTGAGAGATAAAAGAATAACTCAAGAGAAAAGAAAAAAGGGAGAAGATAGAAATAAAAACTTTGATAAGGTTTGCTCTTGCTCTAGAATGAGATTGCATTACTACTTCATCCATCTCTAAAATACTTAAAGGCTAAAGACTTCTTATTGATAGCAAGGTCTTATTGAAGGTGGTAACAGGGAGGACCAAGAAGCATTGATTATTTACATGCTTATAAGGTTGATCATCTGTTTCTTATAGTCTTTAAATTCTTATTGTATTTTTGAATTGATTTTCAATGCTAATCAGGGATTTTGTGCATAGTTGTTACACAATTTTCAATGCTAATTAGGGATTTTGTGCTAATTAGGAATCTAAGAATTTTTATTTTTATTTTTTTTAAACTGATTAGAATAAATCCTGAATCAAAATTAATAACGTTTTGCATCTCTATCGACCAATTATATTCAAGTGATTACTGACAGTCGAAGGTAATCGTAAAAATTACCATTCTCTTCGTTAAGGTCAAGTATTCTTCCATGAAGTGCTTTACCGGTGGTCTATAGTGATTAAGACGACTCCAGCTACACAAAATTCTCCAAGACAAAATATATATAATACATTATGAAATTAAATAAACACTACTTGAATAAAAGTTCTCTAAGGTGCAGCGAGGACTGCAATGTGTAATTTCAGATAAGCTTTTTATCCTTCGCTTAAAAAAACAACCACTCGAATTTTGTAAGGGTACCATAATTCAATACAAATTCAAATATAATAATAACAACAATCCATTCACTTAATTGCTTGGAAATCATGGTCATACGATATATGAGATCATTTTTTAATATAAAAGGTCGAGTAAATAAAATTAATATGAAGAAATTTGATTTGTGAAAGGGAAAAGAAGCAACCAACAATTATCTGGCCTTAAAGATTGATCCATCTATATATAACAATAATAATCTTGTAGATAATAATCTACGCAGATTCTTCAAGGTTGATGAACGAAAACTCTAATTTATTGAATCTCCGAAAAAAAAAAATTAAATACATGGTCGATGATAACTAGGTGGAAACGTAGTGACATGGGACCATTTTGATTGTCCCAATATAATTCTTCGTAATCAAATATCAAAGAGTTTCTTAATTTATTTTCTGCCTAGAATAAACCTAGAGGCAAAATTAAAAACTTACAGGGCTGCTAGCTTTAGGTCAACCAGGAGAATCGGTAGACACTTGTAGGATTTCTAGTAGATTCCTTAGATTATTCCATAATAGAACTGCAAGTTCATTAATGTGATATTAATTCAGTTATGATCAAACTCTGGTAAATCGCCATGAGGCTATGTTATTGTTATCTTTATTAATCATATATTACCATCGCAGAAATACATGACAACACGAACAGAGGAAGGACTATAGTCCTTAACGGGTGTAACTATCAAGCCATAACTCAATCGGATCGTTGGTCAAGTATTACAACCAAGGGTCATCTCACGGGGCGGATACCAGTTTGAATTATTGTAAATGGATTTTTTTTCTTCTAGGAACGTGATGCAGACCCCCCTACCTCAACAGGGTCCACTAACCTCCCGATCTCTGGATCGTTCCAAATTATGGGCCGAAATGGCTCTTCAGGCTCCTATTAGAACCCTTTGAACAAATCCATAGGTCCCTCACGAAAACTCCACCGGCACAAGAAATGCACCAGGCGTGAGTCTTCACCTGTACACGGCCACCAGATATGACCGCGACCTTTTCCGAAAAGGGATTTCAGGTTTCGCGACTTCGGGAATCCTAAAGTCGCGAGTCTCTTGACTCTTCAATCCCTGAAACCCGAAATGATGAAATGCCGAAATGGCTTCACTGACGGTTAGCCCCTGGCCAAACCTCGATCCATGTGACCACCTTCTCCGTGACCACAGCCCTATTCCAAAGGCGTGTCGTGTTTCACGACTTCGGGACTTCCAATGCCAAGCGTTCCAACTCCTTGTCCTTGGGATTGTCGAAGTGTCAAATCCTGAAATGGCTTAATGTGTGACCGCAGCCCCACTCCTAAGGCACGTCATGTTTCACGACTTCGGGACCTTCAATACCAAGTGCCCCGTCTCCTAGTCATCGGGATGGCCGAAATGTCGAATCCTGAACTTCTGAAATGTCAAACTCCTTCGAAGTTCCTTCTCCGTGGCACGTCGCGTTTCGTGATTTCGGGGTTTCTAACACCAAGCACCCTGGCTCCTTGTCCTCGAAACTCCAGAAAGTCGAACCCCGAACTACCGAAATGTATGACCGTAGTTCCACTCCAACAATACGTTTCTTTCAAGACTTCGGGGTTTCCAAAGCCGAAGTACCCGGTTTCTTGTCCCCCGAGATGGCCAAAAAGAAGAATCCTGAAATGTCGAAATGTGTGACCCTGTTCCGTGACCACGCTACTCCCCCATCTGTTTTCGGGTTTTTGCGCTTTAGGACTTCTCGATCTCGACTGCAACAACTCCCTGCCCCTTCGAGCTCCCGGTATCCGAAATACCGAAGTACCGATCCCCAAAACGTCGATCTTTCACTCCAAACTGGGATCAACGACTCATAGCCTCTCCTGATCCGACGTCTTGTGTATTTTTGGGATTTCACGGGTCAAGAGTTCTGAACTCTTTCCCTTTGCATTCCCGGTAATCGAAATGTCAAAATCCTCCTTCCGGGAATTTCTCCGAAACATCGATCGCTCGCCACGTGTCCCCCTGTTGGAACGTCATGATCCTTTTGTGATTTTGTGGGTCAGGAGTCCCGACTCTTGCCCTTTGTATCTCCCGGTAGCCGAAATGCCGAAATAGGCCTTTCGTTCCTTCTTCACATATGAGGGTTAAACCTCGTGCAGCTTCTCCTATATCCGATGGCTATCGGTCCATGCGCCTAGATCTGACGACCCGGATCTCTTTCTCCTGCGCACTCTCCTCCTGCTTACTTGGACATAGATTCAACGGTCCAGATCTCACTCTCTCCAGTTGATCTCATGGTAGTTGTGCTCCCTCCTGAGCTTGCGCTTATTCCCGAACTTGGAAGACTTCAAACGCTTCAAAGGTCTCAGCCTTTGCTCCTGTTGTGAAGCTTGTATCCTCGGCTCTCGCCTGCGTTCTAAAGACGTTGTCCCTCCTAAGCTTTGTCGACCCTAAAACCTCAAAGAATTTCTCGACCTTTTACTCCTTTCTTCTGTTGCTCTGTGCGCAAAGGCATGGTTCCTCCTGAGCTTCAAGACTTAGAATAAGTCCACCCTCGCACACTCCTTGTGCTATAGAGTATTTCGCTAAACTCAGATCCGAAGTATTTCTTGTAAATAAATGCTTCATGCCCTCCTGGCGTTCTTCGGCTCGATGCACACCTTGTAGAGCCTTCCTCCACAGAGTGTTCAGCAGCTCTGTGAGTGTCTTCTCTTCGACACTTCCCTTTCCTCAGAACTCGAAATGGATTTCTCTGGTGCACTCTTTGCACTCGCTCAATGCCCTCCTGGCAGATTTTTACAGAACCTTCAATAGTTCTATTTCTTTTATGTCCCTTCCTTTGCACAGTTCCTCGTCCTCCAAGGTGTTCAGCAACCTTGAGGCTCCTCCTTGAATCTGTGAATATTATGGTGTGCACTCCTTGCACGTTCTTTCTGACTCCGTAGAGCTCAGATGCGCACTCCTCGCGCTGGCTACAAAACTTCCAGTGTTCTGTTGTGCACTCCTTGCACAGCCTAAAGAACCCAGAAAAAAATCACAACTCAATCAGATAGACAATAAAATCTATCTATAACCTGTATCTACATTATGCAGGTGACACTCAAATGCATAAACATATACAAACAATTCATGGGCAAGAAAAACTGCTCTTTGTATTAATTTCCAAATGCCTATACAAATGTTTACAAAGGTTGGATTGTAACAAGTCCCATCTCTCTCTCAAGACCTCTCTACCTGAGAACTTCCCTCCCTAACTCTCTACTCAAATTTCTTAATTACAAAATGGGGGCTCTCTCGAGCTTATCCTCAACCACTGTCTCTAAGTTATCGTTATCACCGAGCATCTCCTACGGCTACATTACATAAATGGATGTCCATTCCTGACAGATCAGTACTTAGCTGCAGGTAACCATTTAAGGCAACCTCAACCACTTCCTGAATAGTTGCGTGGTCTGGCACTAAAATCCTTACAACATTTATTGAAATTTCAAATTTCAAAATTGAGAGGGTTGCGCCTCTCCCTTTCCCCATTAATGCATGTTGGATGTGTTGGTTGGTTGGCACGCTGCTGACATGGAGTGATGCTACTGCATCATACTCCTCAGCTGGAAAAATCATGAGCTTATGCTCATGAGCTCCTCTTCTCCAGTGTTGAAATCCACTTGGATCCCAAACTTTCCCTTGGAGCTATCCATCTGCTCCTCTCCAGCTATGTTGTTGTTGTTGTTGCTGCTGCTTCTTTCCTACTGCTCTTGCAGGCTCCCTCCTACTCAGCTTCTCATTGTTGACCGCTTCTGCTGCTGAACTCAACATCAGCCTTCTGATTTCTTCAATTACCTCGTCCAACTGCTCCAGTGGCTGGCTCTTCGTATGCAGTATTCTATATTGCACTTCTGTCTTCTCAATGAGCAGATTTGTTTGATCTCCCATGTTGTCTTTATCTCTCTTTGTGGCACTGAGTGGCCACTTTGCTGCAGACTCTAGCTCTATAGTCTCCTTAATGAACTGCTACTCAACTTCTTCTTGTGGAAGTTCTACTGCTGCCATTTCTTTTGTTGGCATACTTTCAGCTTCTTCCAGCTTCTCCCTAGGCTGGTATGTCCCACTACCTGCTTCCAACTTAGCCTGTTGGATGTGAAAACTTTGCACCATCACCATCACCTGCTTCCAACTTTCTGTACCTTCCTTTGCATAGTTCCTCGTCCTCCAAGGTATTCAGCAACCTTGAGGCTCCTCCTTGAATCTGTGAATCTTTCTAGTGTGCACTCCTTGCATGTTCTTTATGACTCTACAGAGCTCAGATGCGCACTCCTCGCGCTGGCTACAGAACTTCCAGTGTTCTATTGTGCACTCCTTGCACGGCCTAAAGAACCTAGACAGAAATCACAACTCAATCAGATAGACAATAAAATATATCTATAACCTGTATCTACAGTATATAGGTGACACTCAAATGCATAAACATACACAGACAATTCATGGGAAGGAAAAACTGCTCTTTGTATTAATTTCCAAATGCCTATACAAATGTTTACAAAGGCTGGACTGTAACAAGTCTCAGCTCTCTCTCGAGACCTCTCTACCTGAGAACTCCCCTCCCTAACTCTCTACTCAAATTTCTTAATTACAAAATGGGGGCTCTCTCAAGCTTATCCTCAACCACTGTCTCTGACCTATCGCTATCATCGAGCGGCTCCTACGACTACATTACATAAATGGATGTCCAGAATTGACAGATCAGGACTTAGCTACAGGTAACCATTTAAGGCAACCTCAACCACTTCCTGAACAGCTATGTGGTCTGGCACTAAAAGCCTTACAACATTTATTGAAATTTCAAATTTCAAAATTGAGAGGGTTGTGCCTCTCCCTTTCTCCATTAATGCGTGATGGATGTGTTGGTTGGCTAGCACATTGCTGATGTGGAGTGATGCTCCTACATCAGAACACTAGAGGTAAAACTTCATCGATCAAAACAATAATTATTAAGAATGGAGGATCTAAAACAAGGTAAGCATAGTTAAAATTTTAACTATTTTTATTTCTATCCAAAAGAGATAGTATATCGATGCACCTAATTTAACCCAGTATTATATATCAGCATTAATTAATCATAAACGCAAAGATTACAGTAAGTAAATTCCTTGTCCATTTCCTTAACTAATTATAGTAAAATCATAAGGAAATCCTAAATATAATTAGAGTTAGAAGGTACTATAGATCTGATTTAATAAGCAACTATCATTAAACTTAAAGATAAATCAATTTCGATCATTACTAATACAATACTAATTGATACAAATTCATATTTGTAGTGGTATTAATAATGATTCAATCACCATTAGAATAACTAAATTATTCATTCATGTAAAATTTCTAAGACAACGAGCTATTCATTCAATAAAAGTTATAATTATTTACCAGTCCATCGAGTAAAAGAACTTATATAACCACAACTATTTTGTCAATTAAACGATTATACATTGTTCCAATACTCCTAGACATGTATTAACATTTAAATCTCATAGAATTTTCATCTCTGCATTTTGTCAATGATTACTAAAAGATCTTCAATCTAAAAATAACTATGGTCACTATATTCTATTATTCACAATATACAATATCATGTACAATCAAAGGTTTATTAATAAGAAATATACAATATCCGGAATTTATAATTTGGATAAAAAACGAATTCTAATGTATAACAACAATAATTGGTATTGTAACCTGAAGAGCAACGTTGGTGAAGATGATCTCTAAATTTGGACTTGCACTCTCCTCCTTGCTTCAGCCTACTAATCCAAGACTTCACCGGTACCTCCCAGTCAACGCTAGGGGTACTCTTTTTCCCCCTTATCCCCCTAAGCCGCAAAGGGACCACACACAATAACTAGAAATCAATAGCACCAAAATTGCCTCGCAAGGAAGAGCTTCCATTTTTTACACAAGTTTTGAAACCCAACTCTCAACAAGTAAACTAGTTCAGAAAGTTTTTGGCAGCATAACAATACTTCTCAAAAAGTGAGGTCCCTCTCCCTTCCTCTCCAATTATTTATAGGAAAATTCTCAATGACACATGTCCTCTCATGCACAATAAACATTTTTTAAATAATTTAATCAATTAATATTCACCCACACCACTTGTCACGCTCTCCTAAAGTTGCACATGTAAATTATCCTTTTATTTTATTAAAAATACATTTTCCCTCACAATCACCAATTTGTTCTTATTTTTGCTCTTAGTTGTCCCTTAGTTCCCCAATTCTTCATTTATTTTGTGTCCCCTAACTAGATTTGTTTGAGTTGGATCAGGGGTCTTCTTTTAGTTAGGATTAGGGTTTGATTGACTCAAGATGTTACTCTATGTGGACCACCTATACTCTCATATTTTAATTTCTTTTTATTTTAAAAAATCCATTTTATTGTTTTAATGCACACATGTGCCTTCAACCAAATCTATTCTTATTTCTTCTTTCACTTAAATTGCAAGTCTGATTTCCTTCATTCCCTTTTAATGTTTTAAAATCAAACCTCTTTAGACTTAGACTCTCTGTTGTTTTCTTGTTTATAATTTAATAATCATTTGCATGCTCTTTTCTATCAAAGTCTAAGTATTTTATTTATTTTCTAGACCTTCTAGATTTTATTGACTCACATTTTGTTTGTGTGATGTGCCCTTCAAGACGCACTTCCATGCTCCAAGGGTGCCACTCGCCTTTAACTAGTTTGGAAGTTTCTCTGACACTTGGAGTCAACACTCCACTTGGTCGACCTTGTGAGAGACTAAGGGTTTCCTTAGGAATATGGATTCTACCTTATTGCACACCCCTTAGAATTCTTCACTAGCAACTATCTCAGTCTACCCTTACTTCATCGTGGACCTCTCGGAACGAGGTAACATTAACTATGCGTTCAAGTCACAACAGGAGTACTAGTAGGTTGTGACAGGGACACTGCCACACCTCTCCCTCATCTATATGGTTTCTGTGTATGGACCCTTTATTCCATATGTGATTCATATTAGCAAGCATCGCCATGAATGCATCCATTGACAAGAACAATGTCAATAATATACATAACATCCATACTGAAATCATCATATATACATGTAAATCAATACAAAAAACTCAAACCAAATACAAGTCCACTCCCTGACTCAATCCAGAGTCCAAGGAAGTCTGTTGATGTCATTGACATCCTCAACCTATCATGTATCTTGCACACTCAGGAGAACTTATCAATAATACCTATCAATATATATACATCTATAAATTAACATATAATCACAATGACATCACAATATAACTCATAATCAAAGCATAATCAGAATGTATCATAATTGGATCACTTGCTCTCAAGTGTCCTCAAAGAATAAGTCAGTATAAATGTTCTCAGTGGAACTGGATGTTACATACACCCCCTCTTGTTTTAAACTTAGTCCCGGAGTTTGTACAGTCTAATAATGAAAGAAATAATATATTTTCCATAAATCTATATATCAAATATATCAAACAAATAAGGAAATTGTTGACGCATCCTGTATGTGTCCTCCCATGTAGCTGAGTGTGGACTATAATTGTCCCACTGGACCTTGAACTGATCTACTATTCGATGCAGTAGCTATCGAGAGAGATGGTCCAATATGCGGATTGGCTCCGCCATGAGAGCACTCTCGTCTGACACCTTCAAAGAACTCAAGTCAATCACATGTGACGAATCTGAAATATAATGCCGCAAGACAGATACATGAAATACATCGTGCATGTGCCTCAAAGAATCAGGTAAGGCTAGTCGATAAGCCATGGGTCATTTCCTTTCTACAACTTCGAAAGGTCCCACAAACCTAGGAGAGAGTTTAGCACCCTTTCCAAACTTGATCGAACTCTTATATGGTTTCACCCAAGAGAAAACTTTGTTGCCAACCTCATAGCTGCAGTTAATGTGATGCGTATCAACATAACTCTTTTTTCGATCTTGTGCTTATTTATTTCTTTGTCTTATCGTTCGCATATATTCTTCCTTTTATTGGATTACTTCTAGTCCCACTAAGACCCTATCCTCTAGTCGATCCCAACTCATAGGTGTCTAACACGGTCATCTGTAAAGAAACTCAAAAGGTGTCATCTTTATTGAACTTTGATAATTATTGTTGTACGCGAATTCTACCAATGGTAAGAATTATTCCCAGCATTTTCGTTGATCCATTACATACATTCACAACATATCCTCTAAAATATGGTTCGTTCTTTATGTTTTTCCATCTGTTTCGGGGTGATATGATGTACTAAAATTCAGTTTCATTCCCAAAGCCTCTTGGAAACTAGTCTAAAAACGTCTTGTAAACATCGATCCTCGATCAAATAAGATCCTTCTTGGTACGCCATGCAACCTCACAATCTCGCTAACAAATACTCTAGCTATGTTCGGCACCTGATACGTCATACGAACTAGAATAAAGTGTGCACTCTTCATCAGAGTGTCAATGACTACAAAAATTGAATCATGTCTCCTTGTCGTTAGTGGAAATCCAACAATAAAATCCATCGAAATGACTTCCCATTTCGATTCAGGAATTGCGTGTGGCTGTAACAATCCTGCTAGATGTCGATGCTTAGCCTTCACTTGCTGAAATTCTAGACATCTCACCACGTAATTAGCTATATCCGCTTCCATTCCTTTCTAGAATAATAAAGGCTTAAGGTCTACCTTCATTTTCGTGACTCCAAGATGAGCCATGTACACTGTTGGATGAGCTTCGCTCAAAATAAAATTTCTCAATTCGTTGTTAGGTGGTACAGAAATTCTTCCATTATACCTTAATAATTCGTCGTTGTCTAATGAATAAACTTCAAACCTTGGTACCATCATGGTATCTTGTCCAATATTATCCTTAACTTCCTTGTACCATTCATCATCTATTTGTAAAGCTAGAATATTTTCTCAAAGATTCATCTTAAGACGTATTACTGAGAATATGCATGGTCTCCTACTCAATGTATCTGCTACTATGTTCATTGTTCCTTTAATGTAAGTAATCTCGAAGTCGTATTCACTTAGTAGTTCTGACCAACACCGTTGTCTCACGTTCAAGTCACTCTGAGTAAAATTGTGTTGTAATCCACAGTGATTGGTATTTAACTCAAATTTTCATCCAATAAGGTAATGTCTCCAAAATCGTAAGGAATATACAATAGCTAACAATTCCAAATCGTGTGTTGTGTAGTTCTCTTCATGCCTTCTTAATTTCCTTGAAATGTAAGCAATCACTCGACCGTCTTGCATCAAAACTCCACCTAGACCTTCCTTGGATGCATCTGTGCATACCAAGAATTCCTTGTCCATGTTAGGAACCTTCAATATCAGTGTTGTCATTAATAACTCCTTAAATTTTTGAAATGCTTCCACTCATTTCTCAGACCATATGAATTTCTTGTTTTTCTTCTGCAATTTTGTAATTGGATTTTCTATCTTCGAAAAACCTTCAATGAAGCATCGATAATAACCTGCTAAACCCATTAAAATACATACCTCTTGTACGTTTGTCGATGTTGGTGATTCCATAATAGCCTCTACTTTCGCTAGATCCACAACGATACCTTCTCCAAATATGATATGTCCCAAATAATGAATCTTCGTTTAGTAAAAAGAACACTTCAACAACTTCCCATACAACTTGTTTTCTCTTAGACACTATAAAACCAATATCAAGTGTTTGTCATGCTCTTATTTCGTCAAAGAATAAATCGGTATATCATCGATAAATACTTGTACAAACTTGTCCAAGTATTCACAAAATACCCCATTCATTAAACCATGAATACGCCTGAGGCATTCATCAATCCAAACGGTAAAATAGTAAACTCATAGTGTATTAATCTCATCTTAAATGCAACCTTAGGGATCTCTTCCTCCTTAATTCGCAACCGATGATATCCTGATCTCAAGTAAATATTTGAAAATACCATTGCTCCTTTCATCTGGTCAAATAAATAATCAATTCTTGGCAACGGATATTGGTTCTTAATTGTGGCCTTGTTTAATTAATGGTAGTCAATGTAAAGCCTCCACAATCCGTCCTTATTTCTTACAAAAATAATCAGTGCACCCCAAGGAGACACAATTGGACGTATAAGTCCCAAGTCTAACAACTCCTTCATTTGCATTTTCAACTCCTGCAATTCAGGTGTCGACATATGATATGGTGTTCTCGCAATCGGTTATGTTCCAGGTTTCAAATCTATGGTAAACTCGAATTCTCTTTCTGGCGGTAAACCTGGTAGTTCCTCCAAAAATACGTCTGCAAACTATGATACTACAGGAAGGTTTTATAATCCTTCTGTGTCCCCCTTTTCGTTAAGCGCTAATATGGTGTATAACTTACACCCCTTATGGATACTTTTCTATAATTGTAAGGAAGAAATAAACCTCAACGACACTCCCTGGTTTCTTCCTACACTTACTCTACTCTGTCCCAAATCATCCGTCAAACTTAACCATTTCGTCTTGCAGTTAAGTATTGCATCATGTGATTCTAATCAATCCATCCCAATCACTATATCATAAGATCCCAAGATTTTAACATACAAGTTTACACTTGTCACGAAGTCACCCAAGTTAATGTTACAATCCTAAATTTTTCCGCCAAATTCCTTTTGCTTGGCCCTAGATGCCATGTCCACATGTCTAAACTCATCTTGTTTGACTGCCTTCAACTTAATTCTTTTATTCACGACACTAGATATAAAACTTTTAGTAGCTCCTGGATCTATTAAAATACTAAAATGATGATCGACTATCATCCCTGACGTCTCGAGAACAGTGGACTGATGCTCATCCTAGCAGTTATTCACCGATGTGTGCATCCTGTGGTCCTTGCCCAAATCTCCAACTAGCATAGGTCCTGATGATTCGGCATCTCTTTCCTTCTCAATAGGACAATCTCTCTGGTAATGTAAATCTCCACATGTCCAACATCAATTCTTCAGTCCAGTGCTCCTAGTCCGAGAAGTAGAAGTTGTTGGCCTAGGAGTATGTTGTATTGGTCTATTCTCTGGTGGATTTTTTGCTATTTTTAGCGGATTTTGCTATTTTTAGCTGATTTGTAAATTAATCCCGGATTAAGGGATTAGGGTTTTGGTATCTACAGAATACCTAAAAACATTGTATATATTGTATGGCGAATGGTGAAATTCGATATAATGAAAAAGAAAGGTTTTCCCGGTTGAGGGTTTCCGGTAAAGATCTCTGCGTATTCTGTGTATGAGCCATTGATTAATTTCTGTATTGCTTAAGAATATATATGCATTTCTTTACTTCACAGGTTTAAAACTTACATGTGGTATCAGAGCACGTTTTTGGCTTCAGAGGGACGCCTTTGTTGCTGAGGGTTTGGCTCGGTCTCAATAGATCAAGTTTATCTTGGGTCTATGATAAACCTGGGTTCAGTGGGAGCTTTTGCAAAGGAGATTCGAGTAAAGTAAGAAGAATGGCGAGCTCATCTAGAATCGAGATAGAGAAGTTCAATGGTAAAAACTTTGAGCTATGGAAGCTCAAGATGGAGGACCTACTTGTAGACAAAGAACAATGGATCGTTGTGGATCCTGGTACACAGCCTACTGGTACACCATCTACAAGC
>JASDQU010243070.1:214785-227450 GCA_032191745.1 Picea mariana
TGGTATATGGTTGTACATCAAGCATTGAGGACAACGCTTTCATAAGGGGGATGGAATGTAAGGTAGCTAGAGAGGTAGTGGGGGGGGCCAGAGGGCCCATAGTGATAATAGTGGAGGTCATTCAATGTAAGGTGGACTAGGTCCACTATATTATTAAATAAGGCCCACTATGGTAATTAGATATAATAAATGTAAGAGGACTTCTTAGAAGGTTCTACTTCTAGAAGCTTCCTCCTCTAGAATGTTCTTAGGTGATGGTAGCACTATATAAAGGAGTTCAAGCAATGTAATGAGACATGAAGAGAAGTATTGTATCTAGAGCGGTAGCTCAATAGGAGGATTCCCCCTCGAAGAGGCAAGTGAACAGGAGAGGATCCCTTCCATAATAGGATCCATTGTATGGTGTTTCCCTACCTCAAGGGTTTGATGGTAATAAAGGAGATTTTGCATATTGTTCTTGTATATCTATTGTGGTGCTTTTGTATTCAGTCTTTGGTTCTTAACAATCCGTTAGATCTGTTGTTACAAACGATCAAGACGGGCGAATGAGGGTCCAAGAAGAGAAGGAGAGCACAGAGAAGAAGAACAGATCCCAGTCGTAGGATCTGAGCACAGAGGATCGATAGTCATCTGATCAAGGTAAAGTGAACGGGCCTTAACCCTTTGTGTGCATAGGAGAGAGAACTTGCCAAAGTTATGAAGTACCGAAGTGATTAGGGACCATCCATCATCCAGAGGGACAGGTGACGCAAGATCCACAACTTCGGAAGTTTTTGGACAAGGAGGAGGTGAAATCACCGAAGAAAATCTTGACCGTTGATCGTCAGGGGGGGTACGTGTAAACAGATCTGAGACTTCGTGAAAAATCACTACGAATATTTCAGTTGAGAGTTGAAACTCCCGAAACTCGAAGTTCGAAGTGAATCTGGACCGTCAGATCCAGAGGGACGCATGGCAATGGATCGTGAATTTCAGGAGGAATCAAAGGTGGAGTGTTAAAACTCCTGAAGCCCGAATAGCTGAAGTAGTTGGGGACCGTCGATTTGTAGGAGGACACACGTCAACCGATTGTGTACTACAGGTAAAACGCTCCGGTAAAAAGTGAGTGTGGAGAAGTTAAAAATTGATATTTCTGAACCTCGAAGATCCAAAGTAAATCATAGCTGTCTGATTTTGAAGGACACACAGCAGAAATACGTGGATTCTGGGTAAAGAC
This sequence comes from Picea mariana, assembly GCA_032191745.1. Lineage (NCBI taxonomy): Eukaryota > Viridiplantae > Streptophyta > Pinopsida > Pinales > Pinaceae > Picea > Picea mariana. Next base: position 216,002 of record JASDQU010243070.1, read on the forward strand.
CTGAAGTGAATCATAACCATCAATCTGTGGGAGACACGTGTCGATAGATCGCGAGCTTTAGATAAAATATTTTCTAGGAGAAAGTGAAAGTTGAGAATTGATATTTCTGAAATCCAAAGTCCCGAAGAGGATCAGGGTCGTCGATTGAGGAGGACACATGGCAGGAGATCTACCATTGCGGAGAAAGTCACTCTAGAAAAAGGTCGAGGGTGTTCAACGGGAATTCCTGAAGGCGGAGATCATGGGTTTCAAGGATGATTCTAAGGATGGAAATTTATTTTAAAATGTGGAAACCTTGGCGAATCTTACAAATCCCTCATATGCCAACTATAAATGATTGGCGATATTTTTGTAAAAATATTCAATTTTCTAAGGATTTTATATAGTTTTTTATAATATTTTGGCAATTTTTAAGGTAAAATAATTTTATCCTATAGAATTTGGGTGAACCATTTTTAAAATAGTGAATCTCGTTTTTGGAAAAACCATGGAAAATTAGCCCATGAGCGAAATTTAGCCCCTAAAATCATCCCTGATGGGGTTCATCTGAGCCGTCTGTTTTCTAAGGATAGGTGTCAGTAGATCTTCCACTTCGGAAGATAGTCATTGCGGAGAAAGTAAGGTTTGAGAGTTGAAAACTATGAAACCCGAATTGCGAAGTAAATCACAACTGTTGATTTGAAAGGAACACGCGTCGATAGATCATAAGGATATGAGAACGTGTGATCTAGAAGAAGAGACAAATTGTATTTGTTGATCAAGAGGCATCGCCCGATATTGAATATCAATGGTCACACTTAATTGCAGGGCCAGAAAATGCTCAAACTTTAAAATTCTTAGAGCGAGCCACAATTGAAACCCCGATATTGCCAAAGGGACACGTGGCGATTGATAGTGAATTGTGGAGAGAAAATCGGTGTGGTCTCAACCCACTTTTGGTCGCTCTACAATCATGTGTTTACGGGAGGTCATAGCTTGAGGTCACATGTAGGGAGGGGCCTAGCAGAAGGAGCTAGCACCCGTGAATTGGAAAGTGCCAAGAGTGTAGCGAAAGGGCCCATGGGTTCCACAGGACCTGTGCCTTAGGAGAAAAGGGGGCCTGTACAAATTGATTTGGGTTCAAGCAAGATCCGAAGAGTCGATCTGAATCAACAGATTGAAATATCCTAGACCGAGAGGTCGCAAAACCCCAAGGAGGGGAGGGGGGTTGCATCAGGTGGTATCAGAGCCTGATTTCGTCTATAGATTTCAGGCGAAGGGGATAACGGAGATAATCTGATAACATCAAATGGTATCAGAAGTTAAAATTCACCTATAGACAACAGGTGAAGGAGAAGACAGAGTATTGATGCTCTGTGAATGATGGTTGCACGTGTGAAACAACAAATTGAATAGTCAGGTGAGTTGTAGGAGGAGTTAGAGATGCTCTCAGTTGCAGAGTGAACAACAAACTTGCCAGGAGGGTAGGTAGAAGGTGAAAATGGATACTAAAGACCATGGGTGTGGTAAAGGAAAGGACCGCCAGCAGAAAAGTAAAGTTGAGATAGAAAAAGAGCTCATAGAGATAAGAGCAAAGATGGAGAGGCTAGCATTGAAGATGCAGCATGAGGTAAAGGTACACTGGAGGTACGAATGGCCTCTGAATAGGAAGGTAAAATGGCATGTTTAAAATTTTTTGGCCAGAAGGAAACAACAAATGTTGAAAAGGTGGTTGAGGCATGTTGAAAACCTCAGTAACGCAAAGGAGGAGTTGGTTTACATTTGTGAGCTAGAAGTTGGAGAAACCCTTAGTGATGAGGAAGAGAGGTCAGTTAGAGATCCCATAAACTTCTAGGAGGGTAGAGATGGATTTTCATATTGCTAGGTGGGAAATGAAATGAGATCAATTGTGGATCTCATAGACTGTCAGGAGGAGAGCAGTGAAAATTCATATTGTCGGGTGGGAAATGAGATGAGATTAGTTGAAGATCTCATAGAGTGCCAGGGGAGCAGGGGAGAAATCCTAGGTTGCCAAGTAGGCAAGGGAATTAGAACGAGATTGCATGAAAGTCTCAGGAGATTAGAAATGAGTTCAGATTAGCAAGGAGTGTTGATAGATGAATATTCATGTGGGTTTGTAGACAATGTGAATAAATATCATGACAAGATAAATACTTCCACCATAAAAGAGGAATATCATAGGTGCATTATGATCATTGGGGGGATCAAAATATTCCTTCCAAGCAGTCGAGAAAAGGCTAGCATACATGTTGTAGGTACAGCAACAAAAGAACAACCAGCAGAGACTATCAAAGAGGAGGAGGAGAAGGAGCAGACACTGATGTTTTCCCCAGAAGAAGGAGTAGAGCATTCAGCAGAATTGCTCAAAATTTCCAGCCAGGAAGATGAACAGATGATGACTGGACCACTAGAGTCTGCAGCAGAAGAGGAAGCAGACATCATGGATTTTTTTGAGTTGTATGAAGAATTGGAAGCCCTAGAGAGAAGGATGATAGTGCAAATCCATCACATCCAACAGATTAGGTTGGAGACAAGTGGAGGAGCATACCAGTCTAAGGAGAAGCTAGAGGAAGTTGGAGGTGAAATAGCACAAGAGGAGTTGACAGAATCCAATATGTCAGAGGAGGAAGTTGACCAATAGCTTAGTAATGAGACTACAAAACTGGAGTCTGTAGTAGGGTGGAAATCTAATGCCATAGAATAATAAAAAAGCAAGGGGGATGAAGATGATCTACCCATTGATAAGGAGAAAGTGAAGCAAAGAAGAATGCATAAGGAGAACCAGACACTGGAGAAGTTGGACACAGTGATAGAGGAGATAAGGAGGTTGATGTTGAGGTCAGAACAAGAAGCTATCAGCAAGGGGAAGCTGAACAAGAGAGAGCCTACAAGAGCAGCAGGAAAGTAGCAGCAGCAGCAACAACAAAGCAGAGGAGCGGGAGGACAGCTCCAAGGAGAAGTTTGGGATCTGGGGGGATTTTAACAGAGCTAGATAGCTCATGAGCATGAGCTCATGAATTTTTCACATCAGTGGAGTATGATGCAGGAACATCCTTCCACATCAGCAGATGTGTTAGCAAGCCAACACATAGGCTCGCATTGGAGAAAGGGAGAGGCACCGACCCTCCCATTTTTAAATTTGAAATATGATCCTATACGGATTTGTGTTGTAAGGATGAGTAAAGCCAAGCCATACCTTTGTACAGGTATTGGATAGGGTCGCCTTAATGGTTGACTGTAAGCAGGTCTAAATATTATTCAGGTATGGATCTTCATTCATTATAAGAAGCCATAGGGATAAGATGTCTTAACTGAGACAGTGATGGCACTAAGGCGGTAGAGAGGATAAGCTCGAGGAGCCCTCTTGGAAGAGGGGGATTCGAAAAGGATTCTAAGAGAAGATCCTGAGAGGATTATGAGAGAAGAGCCTGAGAATCTTGGAAGCTCAGAAATAGGAGGTAGAATAGTTCTTTGAAATATCTTGAGAGAGTTGAGAATCTACTAGAGTCCAGCCTACACATATTGTAATCAAATTTTCATATTAACGAAAAAAAAAAAGCAGTTTTTCCTTCACATGGTTGTTTATGATTTTATGTGTTTCATGAATGTCTGTTGTAGATGTATGATAGGTTTCACCTGCAGTAGGAAGATATAATTATCTGTCTTCATTGAGGTTTTTATATTGTTCTAGGTTATTTAGGCTATGCAAGGAGTGCATAGCATAACATTGGAGGTTATGTAGCCAGTGCAAGGAGTGCACATATGAACTTTGTTGAGTTAGAAAATAACGTGCCTAGAGGGCATACCGGAGCAATCACAAAATTCAAGAGGAACCTCAAGGTTGTTGAATACCTTAGAGGAGAAATGGTGCAGAGAAATCACAGAGAGACAGATTCATTGATAACTCTATAGATCTCTACTAGGTGGGCATCGAGCAGGTGCAAGTGTGCACAAGGAGAACTCTATGTCGATTTTGAAGAGAGGAGTATTAGAGGAATATACTCACAGAGTTACTGAACACTTTGTAGAAAATTTTCAGCAAAGTGTGCTTTGAGCGAGAGGTTGTCAGGAGGGCACAAGAACCCTTTGAAGGGAGCAGAAGGGTTGAGACCCTTAGGAGACTGAGTAAATCAAAAATCTCATAAGAGATAGCGCAAGGAGTGCTCAAGATATGGACGTATTCCAAGTCCTAAAGCTCAGAAGAGATAGCGCTTTCAGAAGCGAAGACAAGACCCAAGATAGTCAGGTTCGCAGGAGAAAGTTCAAGGGTCGAAGCCTTCGAACACTTAACTCTTCCAAGTTGGAAGAAATCAAAAGCTCAAGAGGAGGAGCAACAGCAGCCATCAGATCTTCTATTAGAAACGATCAAGATGGGCAAATGAGAATCCAAGAAGTGAAGGAGAGCACAGAGAAGAAGAACAGATCCTAGTCATAGGATCTGAGCGCAAAGGATCGACAGTCGTCTGATGAATATAAAGTTTACAGGACTTAACGCTTTGTGTGAACAGGAGAGTGAACTTGCCAAAGTTCCAAAGTCCCGAAGTGATTAGGGACCTTCCATCATCCAGAGGGACAGGTGGCACAAGATCCACAACTTCAGATGTTTGTGGACAAGGAGGAGGTGAAATCACTAAAGAAAATCTTGATTGTTGATTGTTAGGGGGTACGTGTCAACAGATCTGAGACTTCATGAAAAATCACTTCGAATATTTAAGTTGAGAGTTGAAACTACCAAAACCCGAAGTCCGAAGTGAATCTGGACCATCAGATCTAGAGACTCCAGAGAGACGCGTGGCAACGAATCATGAGCTTCAGGAGGAAGAAAAGGTGGAGTGTTGAAACTCCAGAAGCCCGAATAGCCGAAGTAGCTGGGGACCATCGATCTATAGAAGGACACGCATTAACCGATTGTGTACTCCAGGTAAAACGCTTCGGGTAAAACACTCTAGTAAAAAGAGAGCGTGGAGAAGTTGAGATTTGAGTTTTTTTAACCTCGAATATCCGAAGTAAATCATAGTCATCCGATTCAGAAGGACACGCAGAAGAAATCTGTGGATTCCAGGTAAAGACCTGAACTGAATCGTAATCGTCAATCTGCAGGAGACACATGTCAATAGATCGCGAGCTTCGTATAAAATATTTTTGGGAGAAAGTGAAAGTTGAGAATTGAGATTTCTGAAGTCTGAAGTCCCGAAGAGGATCAAGGTCATCGATTGAGGAGGACACGTGGCAAGAGATCTACCATTGCGGAGAAAGTCACTCCGAAAAAAGGTGGAGGGTGTTGAATGAGAATTCTCGAAGGCGGAGAGATGGGGGTTCATCTGAGTCGTTTGTTTTCTAAGGACAGGTGTCAGCATATCTTCCACTTCGAAAGATAGTCATTGCGGAGAAAGTAAGGTTTGAGCGTTTAAAACTCTAAAACCCGAATTGCAAAGCAAATCACAACCGTTGATTTGAAAGGGACACGCGTCAATAGATCGTAAGGATCTAAGAACGTGTGGTCCGAAAGAAGAGACAGATTGTAGTTGTTGATCAAGAGCCATCACCCGAGATTGAAGATCAATGATCACACTTAATTGTGGGGCTAGAAAATGCTCGGACTTTAAAATTCTTAGAGACGGTCGCAATTTAAACCACGGTATTTCCAAAGGGACGTGTGGTGATTGATAGTGAATTAGGGGGAGAAAAGTGGTGTAGTCTCAAACCACTTTTGGCCGCTCCGCAATCATGTGTTTACGTGAGGTCATAGCCCGAGGTCACATGTAGGGAGGGGCCTAGCAGAAGGAGCTAGCGCCTGTGAATTGGAAAGTGCCAAGAGCGTAGCGAAAGGGCCCACGGGTTCCACAAGACCTGCACTGTAGGAGAAAAGGGGGCCTGTACAAATTGATTTGGGTTCAAGCAGGAGTCGAAGAGTCTATCCAAATCAATAGATTTAAATATCCTAGACTGGGAGGTCGCAGAACCCCCAAGAGGGGAGGGGGGCTGCATCAAGTGGCCACCAACGTGAATAACAGAATTTGAAGATCCATGAATTTCCTATAACAATTTATGTGCTTCCTCCTTATTCACACATCAAAGTTATATACCACCAGCATACCTCCTAAACAAAAAGTCTTCTAAAATAATATATCTGGAAGATTCAAGACAGAGCCTTCTCCTTTGATGAGTATCTAAATCATCTGGGCATTTCTGATATTGCAAGTAATACAACAGATTTTTATACCGAGGATGTTCAGCTATAGAAAGGGTTTGACTCTCAATATAAAATAGTGTTGAAAGTGGATTATCCTGATCATCAATTTCTTCACTTGCTTCAACATGTTGAGCTAAGTGAAGGGATAAGTCTTGTCCCTTAATTGTTTTCGAATTCATGATGGTCAAATCATGCTCCTAGATTTTGGTAAGCCAATGTGCAAGCTTCTCTGAAAGATAAGTTTGTGAAAGAAAAAAATTGATAGTAGGCAAAGGGACTTTTACCTACATGTGCTTGCCTAGGATAAAGTGGCAAAATTTCTCTACAGCTTTAACAAGAGCAAAGTCATGTTTCTCAATATAAGAGTATTTGAACTCATCATCCAATAAACTTTTGCTCGTGTAAGCTACATGTTTTTCACTATTCTGGTCATCACATTGTAAGAGAATAGCAGAAACTGCTTCCTCAGTGGCATTAGTGTATATGATAAAATCTTTCTCAAAGTTTGGTTTCGCCAAAACCGGTGTGGAATTAATTTCCTTCTTAATCCTTACGAAAACGTTTTCGACATCATATGTCCAAGAAAAAGAGCGATCTTGATTTAGAATATTATGGATTGGTTTAACCATTAAGGAAAAATCAGGAACAAACCTACGAATGAAGTTGATAATTTCCATAAAGGCTTGAACCTCCTTTTTGAAAGTGGGAGCAGGAAGGTTCAGAATAGCAGCAATCCTTTTGAAATCTATGCTTATTCGCGAATCAGAAATGATATGTCCAAGAAGCTTTCCCTTGGTAACACCAAAAATAGATTTAGAAGGATTTAAAGAAATGTCGAATTTTTGGCATCACATGAGAACTTTTATGAAATGACCAAAGTGATTTGATCATTTATTTGAATAGACGATCAAATCATCAAGATAAACTTGGATAATCTTACCAATCAGATAGTCAAAATCTATTTCCATAGCTCTCTGGAAAGTGGCACATGCATTATACAAGCCAAAAGGAATGCGTTTGTAAGCAAATGTTCCCCATCGTGCAGTACAGGTGGTTTTGTATCTATCAGTCCTTTTTACCTTGATTTGATTATATCCAGAGAAACCATCAAGTAAGGACAAAATTTGTGACCCTGCAACCTGTTGCAAAATAATTTCCATATTAGGGAGAGGAAAATGATCTTTAACACTTGCTCTATTCAATGCATGAAAATCAAAGTATAATCGAATCTGACTAGTTGTCTTCATAATAGGAACTAAATTTGAAACCCACTCAAAATATTTAACTGGAAAGATTATATCATCTTTCAAAAGTTTTTCCAACTCCTTTCTAATAGTAGCTTCAAGTGCGGGGTTAGTGGGTCTTTGTTTTTTCCTAACTGGTTTTATCCCTTCCTTGATAGGAATGGCATGTTGTATGAGAGCAGGATCAAAACCATGAAGATCCTTCTATGACCATGCAAAAACAACTTGAAATTCACGTAATAGTTATGTGAATTTCTCCTTTTTTTCATCAGAACATTGGGCACCTAGTTTAATCATCTTTGGAGATTCGAAGGTCCCAAGGTTCAAGGAAATGTTATCACCCACTTTCCTTTTTGACTCCTCTTCCTTACGTGTTTCTTTTTTGCTCACATCACTCGATGAAAATGAACTTTCAAGAGGAGTCAATCCTTTTGGAAATTTGTCATCTTCCATAGATATGATTTCCTTATGCTTAAACAGTTCATTTTGTCTGAAAGCACAGATGCCTTCATCATTAGGGAAAACCTTACATGACTCTACATTATCTGGAATGTGAGGACAATACAAAGATTGAAAGGTACAATCAGGCCTTTTAGGTAGAAGTTTCCAAGTAGGGGACGCCGCAAATACAGCTAACCTATCACCCATTGAATTAAGTTCCCTCTTAATATGAGTGATGTTAAATGATAGAAGATTTGAGATAAGCACCCAAACATCTTGGGTATAGTGTTTCATCAGCTTATTGCTAGGAGAATAGATTTTATGCACAAGGTTCACAACAAGTTCAGAGTCACCAAAAACTGTAAGGTGACCACAACCAAGGTTATATGCATTTGTGATGCCTAGCAGTAAGGATTCAAAATCAGTGATATTGTTCGTGCAAACAAAGTCTAACCTATAAGAAAAGTTATGGATTTTAACTATAGGCGAGTATAAGATAATGCCATCTCTATTACCTGTGTTTGAGCATGAGCCATCAAAATTCATGTGCCACATACCCTCTTCTAAATCAATTTGTTCTAAAGTTGTGTCACCCTCATCAGCAAATATAGAGTACACCCCTAAGTCTTCCTCAAGATAATTTACATTCGATTGAGGAATATGTTATAGCAAGCTTTGCCTCGCCCTATGCAATCTTGCACATAAAGCCTTTTTTCCATTTCCCTATGCAGACTTTTCATCCCTTTTTGCAAATCCCAGAGCTAAAAATACATTTTTCCACATGTACGCACCTTGCCTACTATACAGCATGCGTATACGTAGGTTGCACCACTACAGTGCGCATAATCGGGATTTGTACCCAAAAATGAAAAATGGTGTTGGGTTTCCATGTCATGATAGGAGATCAATGATCCTTGGCCTTCCATATACTGGAAACGTTCTGAATCAGCCCTTTAGTTCCATTTAAAAGCTATAAATGGGCCAATTCTGAGCTATGGAAAATGGGAGAAAGCATTCAACTTTGAGAGCAAAGTTACTCTGGAGGAATTATTCACTTCATATTGAGTCTGCATTCATTTTTCCTTTAAGTATGAAAATAGTTTTCATCCCCCAATCTCTTCCCTTATTGATTGAGAACTTCATTGTCTCTCTTCTATGAGCTTGCCTTTGGTGGAGGATTGAAGTGGTGGAGGCCCAGCTGGAAGGAATTTAGTTTCTCGGTTCCAAACCATGCCTACACGGAATTCTATAACTTTTTCACTTTTGTTGATCATGTATTAATAGAAACACTATTTTCTCGTCCAATTGACATCTTGTAAATATTTGAATTATTATTCCATGGGCGCATTTGTTATGTATATTAATGGATTATGCTATTGAATGTGCTAACATCATATATTATCACCATATGCTTGCTTTGCTTGGTTGTTGAGGACTAGTTGCAGGTATATTGCTTTGGGTCAAGTGCTCAATGGTGGACTTCATCGAACGTCTGGACAAGGTAGGCCTTTTATCTTGTCTTGCTAGCATATTTGTTTATATAGCATACTTGAGAATATAGTTGATTTCTGCAGTCATTTCCATCTGTTGTGGTTTACCCTAGCCATAGAGAGATTTTCCTCGTAACAGAATTGGTGACCATACTGGGGAGTATCTCTCCTACCGTCACAATCTATATCTCTCGTACCCCTAGAAAGATTGAAAACATATATATCGGTGTGGATTGTTCTCTAGAAGAAATCATGATCTACACCAAACTCTTCAAGGAATTCTGAGATGTATTTTCTTGGTCATATGAAGAGATTCTAGGAATCAACCCTCATATTGTCGATCATGAGATTAGAACTTATCCGGATGATAAACTCGTTCGACAATGTCTTAGAGTTGTCAATCCCTGGAAGGCCCCTGCTATTAAGGCAGAGGTAGAGAAGCTAATTAATGTTGGCTTTATCTTCCCGGTTCCCTTGACCGAATGGGTATCCAATCTCGTTCCTGTGAATAAGAAGCAAGGAACCATATGTGTATGCATAGAATTTCATGACCTGAACAAAGCCTATCCTAAAGACAACTTCCCACCACCTTTCATCGATCAGATTCTTGATGAGTGTGCGGGAAGAAAGTGTTTTCTTTCATGGACGGATTTCCAGGGTATAACCAAATTCAAATTAAACCTGAGGATCAACACAAGACAGAATTTATTTGTCCTTGGGGAACTTTCGCATACCGAAAGATACCTTTCATCCTTAAAAATGTTGGTCAACCATCCAACTTGTTATGATCTTAAGCATATAGTCGAGGCTTATCTTGATGATCTTGCTTCTCACTCTCGTAAGAGAGTGGATTACTCTAAGCACCTTCGGCTAGTTTTTGAAAGATGTTGTTATTATAGAATCTGGTTGAACCCTCATAAGTGCATCTTTTTCTTTAGGTCTGGTCGTCTTTTGGGATTTCTAGTTTCTGAGATCGAGATCATGGTAGATCCGTTAAAGGTTGAGGTAATACTTCGGTTGCCTCCCCCGCGCACTATTCGACAACTTCAAGGTTTGGGAGAGCTAACTTTTTACGTCGGTTTATAGTAAACTATGTCAATATCACTAAGGGTTTCATGCGTCTGTTGAAGAAGGACACCCCTTTTATCTGGGATGAGTGAGCCCAAGAGTCCTTTGATGCTTTGAAGAAAGCCTCGGTATCGACGCCTCTGTTGAAGTCTCCTGACTACAGTAGGGATTACTTGTTTTATGTCGTCGCGTCCGAAGAGACAATTGGTATGGTTTTGGTTCAAGAGGATGATGAGCTTTGCGAGCACGTCATCTATTATCTTAGTCGAAACTTAGTCAGTCCTAAGCTCAATTATTCTCACGTTGAAAATCTAGCTTTGGCTACCATTCACGCAGTCCAACGTTTACGCCATTATATATTTCTATGCAAGACTACTGTGGTTGTCGATGTCAATCCATTTCAATACGTCCTTATTGTTGAGGAAAAGATATGAAATGATTTTACTTAAGCATTTTCAGATTCTGCTTGGATAAATAAAAATAGATGGGAATATCACCCTATGTTTATAGCCATCAAAATTAATATCCTAACTCACAAGTATCGATTACAAGTGCTTAGTATGGTTTTTTTTATAGATAAAAGCTTGCTGAAAAATTCTTTATTTTTTTTTATTTTTTTTTGGTTCAAGAGGATGATGAGCTTTGCGAGCACGTCATCTATTATCTTAGTCGAAACTTAGTCGGTTCTGAGCTCAATTATTCTCACGTTGAAAATATAGCTTTGGCTACCATTCACGCAGTCCAACGTTTACGCCATTATATATTTCTATGCAAGACTACTGTGGTTGTCGATGTCAATCCATTTCAATACGTCCTTATTGTTGAGGAAAAGATATGAAATGATTTTACTCAAGCATTTTCAGATTCTGCTTGGATAAAGAAAAATAGATGGGAATATCACCCTATGTTTATAGCCATCAAAATTAATATCCTAACTCACAAGTATCGATTACAAGTGCTTAGGATGGTTTTTTTTATAGATAAAAGCTTGCTGAAAAATTCTTCTTCTTTTT
>JASDQU010243070.1:227503-268766 GCA_032191745.1 Picea mariana
GAGACAGAAGTAAAGACACCAAGTCGATAATCAATACAGATGATACATAAAGCAATCCTTTATTTCATTCCAATTCATCAAAGAGTCATTCTCTTTACAAAATTTCATGAAGAAGTTTTGGACCAAAGTCAAACTTAGACGTCCACGATGAAACATACAAAAGGACTTCTGACAGAAAATCAAAAAACTGAACTCTAAAAGCTGGATCATCTTGCCACAGATTGCTTCTGACTCGACTCTGCACAATAGCCTTTGCCAGTCACGAAAACTAATTCACAAATAGACAAGTCTACATAGACTATCAAAGATAGATCAACACCTATGAAAAAACGTGTCTGAATGATGTAATTCAGCCCTGAATCTTGTTGTCTATAATAAGACCATGCTATCATAAAAAAGAATTAGGCCTTGAATAAATTAATGAATGAATGAAAATTGAATTATATCAACAAAAACTCAAAGAGCAGACCTTAGTATGCTTCTCCTTCTATTCTCATTTTTTTCCTCCCTTTCCTTTTTCCTTTAAGAAAATTAGAATTGGTTGAAGTAGTCGAACTACTTCCTTAGTTAAGTTAACTAATGACTCAACCAACTTTTAGTTAAAGGGGAAAAGTAATAAATCATAATAAGGGTTTTAAATAAATAATAACTAGTAGGTGGGACCCCTTGTGACTCCCTTTAGCTTTTAGCAATCATAACACAACTAGTTAATCAAACAAAACATCCCTCCTTGTGACTCCCATTATCACATTCATATTTGACAATTTATCTCAATTGAAATTATTTCCAAAAGTATATTACCCATATATCCAAAAAAATAATGTGTTGTCCAAAAATTTAGAAGTCAACTGTTCTTAACAATAAATAAAAACTTAAAATCCATATTTTCCAGTCTATGAGGCAATATTTTTCTTGTTGTTGCTATCACATTTTAATCTCTCTGAATTTGCCTTAGGTTGTGTGGAGCCTTTAGGCCTAATCTCGTTGATCACATGAGAGCAATCGTCCCTCAAATGCATGCGGGAGGACACTGATTTATCATAATCATTTGAAGGTGAGGAAGGGGCAGTAGTGGCTTTTCCTTTGTCAAGGGCATGGTGGGCCTTGGTTTTCAACCTTTTGATTGAAAATCCCATTCCTGTATGCATAATTGATTAGCAAATAGTTTCTTTAACAGCCATACATGACAACTCTTTTTAAAATATGAAATAAAATTTGGCTCAACAACATATCAGACTCATGCAATCCAATCCATACAATCGTTTAGTAGTCATTAATGAGAAGGGGGTGAATAAGGGTTATGGGATATGCGAGGGGTTGTAATGAGTGAAACATGTTAAAATGAGGGGGGAAAGATCATGATTACTACTCACATACATCAAACAATCAAATGTAGTGTAAACCCAAAGAATACATTATTGTAATTCATCTGTGTGCGATCTTTTAAGCTGTCATAATACAGAGTTTCTCTTAACTGTAATTAAATTTAGGAATAGGGGGTGAATAATGAATATGGGAAGGCGAACGGATTGTAATGTGCAAAAAGTGGAATAATGGTAGGGAGAAGAGTGAATACAATTTGTAAAGTTAATTAAGTAAACGATAAAACAATTATGTATTTAATGCAAACAATCCAACACCAACTAAACAATTATTGTGTGTTAACACTTGTTCATTGTCCACATTTAAATCTTCAACACTTTTTATTTACACAATGTCATCATACTCATAATCGATAAGCTTTTCAAACATCCAGTAAAAAGAATTATGTTCCTTTCACTTCTTCCATTTAATATTTAAAACAAATTCCAATGAACACACGGTCATTTTTTTCAACTATGTTCAGTATCAAAACCATCAACCCCTGTCCATAAATTATTTCCTCAAATCAAACACAGACACAATTTATTTTAAAACGTGCATGATTCCTTTTCTCTAACTAATTTAACAATTAATATTGCAATGAAACCATACTGTTATAGAACATATGCCCATCTCTGATGGTGCAATCAACGATACGATGTATGATATCCATAAACATACACAGCAGACATCCAAGTCACAACTATCCATCCTTTAAATTGCAATGATCTCGATCGGGAAATTTCAACACACAGTAACAACAACCATCATTTCAACTCACACCATGTTGTAGGAAACACACAGACCAACGCATAATGCAAGAAGCATTGTTGTGACTTAATCAAACCATAAAATAATGTTGAGTTAACAATCTGACTGTTACAACACAAGAGGCAGCGACTGTGTGTCCATTTTCATTTCTTAAATCAACCAATTAAACCATGTCGAGATATCGATTCAACTGTCATAATAAATAATGCAGCGACTATACACCAATCATAAAAACAACTGTCAACGCTATTAACAGAGACAACCAATAATCAACCACTATCGACGATACTCCGCCAACTCATAATAGTCCACCATGTGCCCGACCAAAAATAATTGGTTCATTTATCAAAATCAGGCTTACAATAATCATGGGTGGGCTCTGAGTAATCAAGGGTTCGCTCGGTGGAACCAACACTGGGAGACTGGAGTCGACCACACCAACTGCAGAGGAGAACCCTTCAAGACAACACGGTGGACACATAGGCTATGTGACCAATATCTTGCAATACAAGGTGACAATTCACACCAGGTAGGAGAGACTATGAACAGAGGAGCAGAGGCTTCTTACTGATCGATAATAACACCGAGAACACACATGGCATAACCCTCATGGTTTTCCCCAAAAAAATGAATAATGATGATATAAATGTAGAGCTCAGGTAATAGCAACCAACCCTAAGAAACCCTCTTAGCATAATAGTCATCATAACCAACTGTACAGACATCAATAATCATGAACGAGCCAACAACCAGGTGAAACGATATGCAATGACACAAGTGAAGATTTTTAGGTCCTATCAATCTTGCCTATTGGGTTTGTCTTTGACCACAGATAGGCTCTAAGTTTCAACTGTCTGATAAAGTATTTTCTATTGTTTTATAACAGCCAACAGTCCAAGAATTTCTTGATGATTTGTTATGGCTATATTTGCAATTTTGGGTGCTCTTGCATGTAGTTTTAGTAACCAGAAATTAGTACATGCATTCCAAAATAAATACAACACACCTAAAGATATTTACAACAGAAAATAAACAGATCTAAGAGTCTAACACATGCATTTTTGTACTCAGGTATTTTTGGTCAACATGACCCTGGATAAAACCCCCCCGAGGAAAACCAGTTTGGAATATATATGTATATATGAGGAAAGCAGAAGGTGGAATACAGCAAGTACAATATATAATGGAACCTGATACAATAGAAACTTGATCTAAGTTGATATACAAGTCCAAATCCAGGAAGGTGTGCCCCACATACAAGCTGGCAAAACCACTGAAACTGCTCCAGAACCTAACTGTGAGCTCAGAACTGAAAACCCCTCCACAAGAATGAATCTTTGTTGGATGGCCTCCCTCTGCAACTAATCTCACTACAATCTAATGGCTAGAAGTCCTCCCACAACTTATGCACCTCAATCTGGCAATGCGCCCTCCTCAGAAGTGAAAGCTCTCCACTAAATAAACAAGGCTAGATGATGCAAGCCTCCCTCCATGAAAGCTAGCACCCAAGCTCAAGCATTCTCATGCAACAAACCTCATGCTCATCCTCCAAGTCTTCCTCTCACAATGAACAAATGAAGAATGAATACCTCGTTCACCCTTTGCGCCCTTCTTAGACATCCAAAAGGAAACCTAAGATATGAATGGTGGAGATAATCTCATCTCCCATCTAATCAATGGTTGATATCTCCCAAAAAATATCTAAATCAATAACCCACTTTGGGTTAAGTTTCCTATGTCAACTTTATGTATCTAATTCACCCACTTTGTGAATTAATGGTCACTTTTAGGCATAAGTGACTAAATTTCACTTTTGACATAAAACTCCTAACTCAAAGTGAAATTAGGCAAAAGTAAAAGGTACAAAGTGTAATGTCCATCCCACATGTGCTAAGGAGGTCAGTATAAAAACATGGGGAACACCTCCCACAGTACAAAACTCAACACTCCCTCTTACCGAGGAAGGTGTTCCTCACCAAGCCCATCTTGTCTTTGAAGTAGACATGTTTGCCCCGTGGCAGGGCCTTGGTAAGAATATCTGCAACCTGGTCATCTGTCGATACATACTGCAACTGAACTGCCCCTCACTGAACCCAGTCACGAATGAAGTGGTACATGATCTCAATATGATTCGACCGGTCATGAAACATTGGATTCTCAAAGAGTTTGATACAACTCCGATTATCACAATGAATGATAGTCGGTGACATCTCCTGACCAAATAAACCAACCAGCATCTTACAAGGCCAAATGACCTCACAATTGGTCTAACTAGTCGCCATATACTTTGCCTCGACCGAACTCAAATCAACTAACTTCTGCTTCTGGTTGAACCAGGAAACAAGTCCTGACCCCAAATTGAAGCAGCACCCTGAGGTGCTTTTCCTGTCAGTAGCACATCCTGCCCTGTCTGAATCTGTGTATCCAACCAAAATGACTCCATCTCCCCTGACATAGTCTAGGCCATAGTCCACTGTCCCAGTAATATATCTCAAGACGTGTTTTTCCCCAACCATGTGAACACTCCTCGGCTCAACCATGTACTGACTAAGAGTGTTCACGACAAAACATATATTTGCTCTGGTGTTAACCAGATACATGAGTGAACTGATCAATTGCCTGTATAATGTGGCATCCACCAACTGGCTATCTGAATCACTAAGCTTCTTCTAGTTGGTGATCATAGGTGTAGACATGGGTCTGCAGTCCTCCATATGAAACCTGCTCAAAATATTTGTTGCATACTTCCCCTGCCCAATAAATACGTGACCCTCTTCCTGCCATACCTCCATACCCATAAAGTAGTGCATCAATCCGATATCACTCATCTCAAACTCTGATGCAATTACCATCTTGCACTCATCTATGAGATCCTCGGCTCCAGTAATGAATAAATCATCCACATACAAAATGAGAATGAGCGTGTCCTCACCCCTAATGATGAAATAGAGGTTCAGATCAGCATCTCTCTTCTCGAAGCCCATCTGAAGCAAATAAGTATCAATGTGTGAATACCAAGCTCGGGGAGCTTGCTTCAGACCATATATTGCCTTCCTCAGAAGACACACGTGAGTCTACCTATCACTCACCTCAAACCCCTGTGGTTTCTCTATGTACACCTCCTCCTCAATAAAGCCATTCAGAAATGTGGTTTTCACATCCATCTGGTTAATGTGCCAACCCATCTCTGATGCTATGGAAATTATAGTCCTGATAGAAGTGTATCTCGCAATTGGTGTGAAAGTCTCTTCATAATCAACTCCCTCAATCTGTGAGAAGCCTTGAGCCACAAAACGGGCCTTGTGTTTCTCAATGATTCCATCTGTAGCCATCTTATTCTTGTACAACCACTTGGAAGTCACAACTGACTTCCCCACTGGCCTCAGAACCACATCCCAAATCTCATTGCGCACAATGGAGTCATACTCCTCTAACATGGCCTCTCTCCATACCTGATGATCCACTGCTTTCGCAAAATTATGTGGCTCAGTATCCCTGATACTCGTCACAAGTGCTAAGTATGCTTCAAATCTGAATGGTGGCATGCTCTCTCTGATCTGGCTCTTGGGCTCCCCTACATTCTCCTTGGCCTCCTTCAAGGTCTCCTAAAACCATCTAGGTCTCCTATTCCCTGAAGTGATCAACAGAGAAGTAAGGTCTCTCTGCCCAAGAGTGGATGCCTCGGGACTCATCTCAAAACTTTGAGATCCTGAATTTTGTGCTCCCTCTAAAGTCTGTGTCCCATCTGACTAGACATGCTTTGAATGTGACCCTGAAGCTGTGCATGGTGACCGTGTCACCCCTAATACTGGTGTACTCGAAATATGAGGTTGTGCTACCTCTGAGACTGCAATCAGCAACTTTGCATCATCCTCAACTCCAACTCTTGACTTAAGAGATCTCACAAAATCCCTATCCTCCTCAAATCTGACATCTCTGCTCACCACCACTCTTCTAAGTGGCGAAATGTAGATGTGATAGGCTTTTGACACCTTTGAGTATCCAACTAGAATCCCCTATTGGGTTGTGGGGTCTATCTTTGTCCTCCTCTCTGAGGGGACATGAGAGAAAGTCAAGCACCCAAAGATCTTGATGTGCTCGACATCGGGCCTCCTACTAGTGAAGGTCTCCTCAGGAGTCATCTTCCCCAATATCCTATGGGGGCTCTTTTTATGCAGATAAACTGCAGTAGCACATGCCTCTTCCCATAAGTACAAAGGAAAACTATGATCATGCAACATGGATCTCGCTGCACTGGTAATGGCCCAGTTCTTCCTCTCGACAACCTCATTCTATTGAGGGTTGTAGGGTATAGTCATATGTCTTCTAATTCCATGTTGGGCACAAAAGTCTACAAACTGTCTCGAGGAATAATCTCCCCCATTATTCGACTGCAATACTTTGATCCTCTTTCCTGACTGGTTCTCCACAAGAGCTCTGAACTCTTGGAACCATGTGAAAACCTCACTCTTGGCCTTCAATAAATAGATCCAAGTCTTCCTCGAGTAGTCATCAATAAATGTGAGATAGTACTCACAACCACTCAAGGACATCTGAATCATGGGACCACACACGTCCGTGTGTACTAAATCCAGTATCTCAGTTGACCTGGTGTCACTGTTGGGTAATGATGCCTTGGTAAACTTACCAAGTGCACACCCTCTGCAAACATCATGATTCTCTATGTTGATCTGTGGCACTCAAGTCACAACCTCTCTCAGTCCTCCAAGAGCCCCATGATGTAGTTGGGCCATCCTATGATGCCATAACTCACATAATTGTCTGCTACTGTCGCTACTCGCTGCCAATGCATGAAGTGGCTTAAAAATCAATCTGAATATTTTTCAATCCCTCACTCCAATCACCTGTCCTGAGGCAAGTGAAGACCCCCGAGGATGAATCAATACGTCAATGCCTCTAAATGTCACCTCAATACCTCTATCATGGAGGGTGGAAACTGAAATCAAATTCTTCTTCATCCCAGGGACATAAAGAATGTCTATGAACGATATAGGTGGCAAGCTATCTCTACGAAAGGTAACTGTGCCAATCCCAACAACTCTGACCAATATGTCATCTCCAAGAGAAATATCTATCCTGACCTCGGTGTCTCTGAGATCATAAAAATTCTCTCGAACTCTAGTCATATGGCTCGAAGCCCCGTTGTCAATATACCAGATACTAGGTATCGTCTCAACTGAAGTGCAGCATATGAGAAAAGCACACTCTCTCTGAAAATGTGTCTAAAAGGATGCCTCCTCTGTTGTAGCTGCGGTACCACCCTTCTTCTTCTTCCTATTCGGACATTGTTCAGCATAGTTCACGAACTTCTTACAAACAAAGCACTTCACTTTGCTCATATCTCTCCTCTGACCACTACTTTGACCATTGTTTCTCTCTCCTCCACTCCCCTGTGGTTGGCCCCCAAACTTGGGACCTTTCCGACCCCCTCAGTTGACCTTATTATTTTCCTTTGTCCAAAGAGAAAGATCCTCCTCACCCTGACCAATCTTTTGTTGTTGTTGTTGCAGTTGTCCAGAAGCCTTGGCTGCAAACCTAATCGCCTCCTGGACGAAGTCATCCCACATCCTCTCCCATGTAGGCATGACCTCCCTGGAAACTATGCCACGTACAAATGGACCCCATGGTTTGGTGAAGTTATTCATAGCTTGCCTCACCAAAGATTTAGGATCAACAACCTCTCCGATGGCTCCAAGCATCTCTGATCTGAGTGTAATGACCAAGGAATGAAGTTACTGACTCATCCTTGAGCATGTGAATGCCCTTGAGTCGGTCATGAAGAACCATCTTTCGATTCTCATTGGAGCTCTCATACAACTTGCATAGAGATTCCCACATCTCGTATGCACAATCCTTCCCCATCAAATGGGGTATGATATGATCACGAACTGCATCACAAATAGTTATCTTCACCTTGTTGTTCCTTTTCCTGAACTCTGCCACCAAGACGGGAGCAGTGACAGGAATGGCGGGAACAACTGCCTTGACTATGTCCCATAGCTCGAGGTCCTCTAATACGAAGATCATCTTTGCCTTCCAAGGCGACCAACTGCTAGCCCCTGCTATCATGTCCTCAACTCGCATATGAGATGCTGACATGTATGCCAAACTGGAATCCCCAATTGATGCTCACACTGCCAAGGAAAACACTGTCTCACTCCTGTCAACACAGGTGTGAAAAGAGACAAGTGTAATCTGACCTCACTCCTAACAAAATAGGTGTGAAAAGAGGTCAAGTCAATCAGCCTCACTCCTACTGCGTAGGTGTGAAAAGAGACTGATGACAGGTGTCAAAAACTTCCCAACTGTCCTCTGCAAAAATCTGCCCTCTAACAATCACTAAATGATTCAATGGTTGTCCTCAAAAAATTTTCAAGAAGATGTATATGACAGCCAACAAAACGTTGTCCCAACTGCTCAAAATTTCAGCCACCTCAGCTCTGATACCATGAAGATTTTCAGGTTCTATCAAGCTTGCCTACTAGGTCTATCTATGACCACAGATAGGTACTAAGTTTCAATTGTCTGATAAAATATTTTTTGTTGCTTTATAACAGCCAACAGTCCAAGAACTTCTTGTTGATTTGTTATGGTTATATTTGCGATTTTGGGTGCTCTTGCATGTAGTTTTAGTAACTAGAAATGAGTACATGCATTCCAAAATAAATACAACACACCTAAAGATCTTTACAGCTGAAAATAAACAGATCTAAGAGACTAACACGTGAATTTTTGTACACAGGTATTTTTGGTCAACATGACCTTGGATAAAACCCCCCCGGGGAAAACCAGTTTGGAATATATATGTATATATGAGGAAGCAAGAGGTGGAATACAACAAGTACAATATATAATGGAACCTGATACAATAGCAACTCGATCTGAGCTGATATACAAGTCGAAAGCCTCCAAGTGCACCCCAGGAAGGTGTACCCCGCATACAAACTGGAAAAACCACTAAAAATGCTCCAGAAGCTAACTGTGAGCTCAGATCTAAAAACCCCTCCACAGGAATGAAGCTTTGTTGGATGGCCTCCCTCTGCAATTGATCTCACTGCAATTTGATGGCTAGAAGTCCTCCCACAACTGATGTGCCACAATATGGCAATGCACCCTCCTCAGAAGTGAAACCTCTCCACTAAATAAACAAGGCTAGATGATGCAAGTCTCCCTCCATGAAAGCTAGCACCCAAGCTCAAGCATCATCATGCAACAAACCTCATGCTCACCCTCCAAGTCTTCCTCTCACAATCAACAAATGAAGAATGAATACCTCCTTCACCCTTTGCGCCCTTCTTAGACATCCAAAAGGAAACCTAAGATATGAATGGTGGAGATCATCTCATCTCCCATCTAATCGATGGTTGAGATCTCCCCAAAAATATCTAAATCAATAACCCACTTTGGGTTAAGTTTCCTATGTCAACTTTATGTCTCTAATTCACCCACTTTGTGAATTAATAGTCACTTTTAGGCATAAGTGACTAAATTTCACTTTTGATTTAAAACTCTCTAAGTCAAAGTGAAATTAGACAAAAGTACAAGGTACAAAGTGTAATGTCCATCCCACATGTTCTAAGGAGGTCACAAACACATGGGGAACACCTCCCAAGGTACAAAACTCAACAACAAGGTGGTTTGAAAACAAACCCAACAACCCATAACAGCAAATATGACTGGGTATGGTGACAAGAACTGTGTGGACACAGCCAACAAGTCTAGACCGAATGAACCCTCCAACAAAAACCCATAAAGACAATCGAGAGCCTTCATAGCTTCTACCACTCAGAATAATCAATGAAACTGTGACTTTAACTATCCATTTTTTTCATTTGCAACGAAAACCACACAAACAACCATTTCAGAGAAACACCAGAGTTCACACAGTTGCCAACCTTAAGAGAAACACAGACCAATATCATCGAGCCAACATCTATTTCATAAATAGAGTGAGTTCATGGATGGCAAAAAAAAAACATACATGTAACCAAAAATCCTTAAAAACACGAGATTGGTAGAGTAGTTCTTCCCTTTCCTAAAAATCGAAGCTTAACCACAACGGACAACAATTGAACAATAGCCAAGCTAGGGTGACGGCCAGTGGGAGAGGTATGGAGTGACGTGTAGTAAATGCACGTCGCTTCCATCCTTTACTCATTCAATTACTTAGTACACGCTAGCCAACTCTCCATTAATCCATGCATTGAAACCAACATCCATTACTTACCAAATGCACCAACCTATATCACATTAACCATTGCCAAATATACCATAATGCATATCGAATGTGCCTTCATATAACTCAATACATCGAATAGCCACTAACTTTGTTATCTAGGACCAACATTAATCCTTTTAATTTCATTTGCATAGTATAGTATAGGATAGCTTAGTTTCTTTTCCTTAGATTTTTCCATAGGTCTCTTTTCTATTTCTTATTGCTCTTATCTCCTCTTCTAACTAACATGTGTCTTGTGCAGGTACAACATTGGAAATTTATGGCTTAAATAGCAATGCCATAACCGTGAATATAAACCATTCATAAAAAGAATTTGGAGCTTAGAGCACGAACGCCACACATAGCATGCATTATCCATCTGTCATTATATCGCAAATAAAACTAAGATCTCATCATCAATCAAGTAGAACCTTGTAAGCAGTGTCGAACAGCAGCATAACATCAAATAAGAACCAGATCTGATCCTTCAATATACAAGGGGGTCCCACCTACTACTATTATATATATCGTTAGCTTATAATAATAGGCTTTTAGCAATACTTTGTGGGCGAAATCCTCATTGCGATTTGTATCGTCAACACTTACCAGGTGTATCATAGGGGGGAAAATATAATAAATGTATTGTCATTTTACAAGAATTTGATATAGATTTTGCTTCTGCTAAATCCAAGAAATCACTAGTCTTTGCAGAGTTAGTATCCGACTTTCCACGATTAGATGAGGATGTTATCCATGTTGATTCATTTGCGGGAGAACACATTTTCCTTGTCTCATCGGTCGACCCCTAGTATGGAGACATCATTCTCTGTCTTCAAACTTTGAAGTTCCCTCGGCATCTCTTGCAAGATGAACGACGGCATGTACGATACCAAGCTAATAATTACACTATCGTCGATGACACTTTGTATTTCTGAGTCATTTCTAAACGATTTCCATAGTGGGGCTTGTGGTGGTCATCTATCTGGGCTTTCGACAACCCAGAAAATTTTGCGAGCCGTTTATTTCTGCCATCTATATTTAAATATTGTGTTGAAGCAGTTAAGAAGTGTCACCTCTGCCAGGTGTTCACTCGGAAAATGCGCTCGCATCCATCCCCTCTTCACCCATTCATTACCATCAGTCCCTTCACCAAGTGGGGGGTGAACTTCGTGGATTGAAACCCAACTTCGACTGGGGGGAATCAGCACATTATCGTGGTCGTAGACTAATTTAATAAGTGGGTTGAAGCCATGCCTAATGTTAAGCCTGATGGGAATACTATCGCCTTCTTCGTATTCAATCAAATTACTGCCCATTTCAGTATCTCAAGTAAGATCGTCATTGATCATGGCAGTCACTTTCAGAGCGAAATGATGGAAGAGATAGCATCCAAGTTGGGGTTTAAGCATGGTCATTCTTCCCCTTACTATCCCTAGGAAAATGGATAGGTAGAGGTCATCAACAAGTCTCTCAAGACCATTTTGCATAAAATTGTTAGCCAAAGTAAATCTAACTGGCATATTATGTTATATCCCGCACTCTAGGCATACCAAACCTCGGTCAAGACTGCCACTGGATTTTCCCCTTTCCAATTAGTAAACGATGTGGAGCCGATATTACCTATTGAATGCAAGATCCCTTCTCTTAAGTTGGCAGTCGCACTCCTACCTGAGACTTCTGATCTCGAGCGATGCCTTGTACACCTAGAGAGTCTTGATGAGCAGCGTCGAGATGCCTCTACGGCTATCTAGGCGAATAAAATATGTGTCAAGGTCTAGTACGATAAGTTTTTATGTCCTCGGTTGTACATTGAGGGTGACTTGGTCCTTTTATATGATCAAGCCAAAGAACCATTGGGGGTAGGCAAGTTTAAACCCATGTGGCATGGTCCCTATATTGTGCGAAGTGTCTTAGAAAAAGGAGCCTATGAGTTAGAATATTATGAAGGGAATATGTTGGTCGAGCCCAGGAATGGGCTCTACTTGAAAAGATATTATGCTTGAGCCCCAAGCTTGGGCGTAACTCTTTTTATACTAATGTAATTTAGTGTATATATATTTTCCCTTTCTTTTTCATCTTCATCTTGCTTATCGAGTTCTCCCTTGGTTGGAAGATGTCAACAGAGTCTTCAGTCTACTTAGGATTTGCAGATGGATCCAGTCGTCATACATGAAACTTAGCTTATGCCGCTTGGGTGGTTACTCACCCTAGGGTCTACTGGTGTCTTCAGGTGGCGTATGCCTAGGTCCATCCACGAATAACGTGGCCGAATATAGTGTCGTTATATAACTTTTGTGCGATGCTATTTTTTGGCCCTTGGTTATGGAAGTAAGTGAAGATCAAGGAAGAGAAGGCGAAACACAAACTATGCGGAAGACACAGTGACTGTTACTGGGTAGAAGTGAGAAAAAGAGCAGAAAAGACGGAGCAAAGTAAGAGAAAGCAAGTCGTTGGACGAGGAGATCGAGGATGATAGATCAGCAAGGAAGAAGGATCGTGGACAACAAAGAAACCGGAAAAATCCACCGTTGGATGCTTTGGAACACCATGTGAGAAGGAAGGAAAGACAGGCTGGCGAAGCCCTGAAAACACAAGTCAAGTTAACCTAGGGTTTTAGACACCTAGGGTTTTGGTATCTAGGGTTTTGACACTTAGTTCTCAGCCTAAGGCTGTCGGTGAGCTATTTTAATGTATAAATAAGAACCTAGATGAGGGAAGAGGGTTCGTTCTAGTCTTGGTATTCACATGAGTGATTATTTTTGTGTGAGAGAGAAGTGCTAAGTGTAAGAGCCTTCTGGTATTGTAATCTCTTCTACTAGGTGCAAAGATCAATCCTGCAGCTGAGTGCATAGGAAGGGGGAGACAGAGAGGAGAAGAAAGAAGATCTGCTAGCTGAGAGCGCAGAAAAGAAGTGTATGCTTCATCTTAATATATTATAAATCACGGTTCTGTGGACTTAGCCCTAGAGAGAGGGTCTCCCACGTATATATTGTGTTGTGTGTGATTGATGCTCTATTCTTTGCCATTTGATATACTGCTATTGCATTACTGTGTTAGATCTGATAGATAGTTGTACGGAGTAGATCTAAGCTAGTAATTGATATATAAATGTTGTGTTGTTCTTGTATTGGATCCACTCGATATTCGCTTTGGTTGTAGATATCTCTGTCCTGCAAACCCCCCATAGCTGTTTCGGGTGAGACTGCATCTGCCTCGTAGTTGTTTTCGAAAGGGCTAGTAGTTAGGGCTTGTTGGTGCACTCTTGGATTTGAACCCTGGGTCTGCCCCTGTGCCAACAAATGGTTCTGTTGCCGGGACAGGAATCTTCTTGAGGGAATGTCAAGGTGGTTTCCATCAGGTGGTGGAATGTCAGAAGTGGATAGAGGATCGAGAAAAGGACTTCGTTGAAGCCCAAAACAAGAACCCTAATCTTATTACAGAGGATTGTTTAGGAAGATATTTCTTTACCGATATACACAATATTTTCTTTGGAGGAATCCATCAGGAGCTATATGAGTGGTTAGCTAGGTTAGAAAATATTCAGTTTGAGATCATCTCTAGACCTCCTGTGGTTTGGATGTCGGCGTTGATCAAGAAGGTCAAGAGATTTGATAACATTGTGTCAATATCAGTAGATCACTGGTTTTATAGCACCATTGGAGGGTACATCACTGATTTTGTTGTTAACGAAGTAGAATCATATAGCCAAGCCGAGAGATATTTCTTCAAGGGACCCAAAGGAAACTTTTTACACTTTCTAAAGTTGAGGAGAAAGATGTTATTGCATGAGAAGAACATCTTGAAGATACAGTAGTTGGCCGGATTTGAAAAGGCTAATGTTCAAGAACTCGAACAACGACAGCGACACAGAGGCTGGACATACGCACAGTGGGAGAGCGTTCAGAGAAGTTCTTCTTGTGAACTTGTTTAAGAAGAACTATAGGGACGAGGGTTTATACAATGGAGAAGAGGCAGATCTGACAGATGAAGAGCACTCAGAATTCGTTAGGGCAGAGGAAGGGGAAGTTGAAGAACCTCATCGGGAAGAGCCAGAATATTCAGGAACTACGTGGACTGTTGAAGTAAGTATTATTACTCCTCCTGTTATTTCAGCAACACTAAGCAATCAGAATAGTCAGAGTCACCAGAGTCCTCAGAGTACTATTACTATCAGTTCATCATATACTCAGACAGGAAACCTAGGAGGCTCTATGGAAGATGAGATGAGACTCCCTATATTTAGGGGATATGGATCTGAAGATCCTAATCATCACTGGTTCCTATGTGAAGCCATATGGAATATTAAGAATGTCACTGACGAAGCTATTAAAAGAAATCAGTTTAGTACTACCCTAAGGGATCACGCGCTAAGATGGTACACGAAGCTTGTCCAAGGACTTGCACAGCCTAAGCCATTGAATGAGATCAAGAATGTGTTAATTGTAGAGTTCAAGAAACCCAAATCGGAGTCACGATGTATTACAGAGCTGAAAGAGATCAAGCAGAAGGTAGTTGAACATGTTTGGGAATTTGATCAGAGATTCAAGACCTTAACAGGTCGGTTGACTTTTCAAATTCCAGACGAGCAAAACAAGGAATGGTTCATCGCTGCCCTTTTACCACACATCAGAGTCCCTCTGATGCAACAGAATATTTCTTTGTAGGCTGAGGTGTTGGCGATCACCATGAAGTTAGAATCAGCCCCTATGGGAGAATCCATCTCAGGTATGAGTCAGATCTTGAGTCAGCTAACTAGTTTGTCTCTGCAAGTCGAAGATATGAAGAAAGACAAGGGAAAAGATAAGAGGGAAGAAATCTGGTGTATCAGATGTAAATCAGAAGGCCATGACAAGGAGAACTGTCCCTTATTTCATGAATACTTGGCCTCTGGAGCTCCGAGCCCTTTGAAGCAACTCACCCTACCTTGGTGCGAGGTATGTAGAAATAGACATCGCCCTGGTGAGTGCTATTACATGCAAAAATATGTTCATACACCCACAAATCTGTATTGCACGTTCTGTAAGTTCGTGGGGCATGATGATAGGAATTGTAGGGCTTATGACCTCATGCAAGAAAGGTCAATGGATATATACAAAATTCAAGGTGAAGTACATCAAGAAGGAAATGCTACACAGTATAATTCTCCAGGAAGAGGAAACTTCAAACCTCGCAGTGGATTCATAGGAAGAGGACGAGGACAAGTCATTTGTTATAACTGTGAAAAACCAGGACACTTGGCAAGGGATTGTCAGAACCCTTGTACTACTTGCAGCTACTGTACTTCATTCGAACATGTTATAGAAGATTGTATTGTGTTGCTAGCTAAGCTTCAGGAGAGACGAGGACCTCAAAAGAACCTGCAAGTGAAACTAATATACGTTGAACCTCGCGGAGAGGACCATAGAGTCATTGTTATCACTAGAGGAGGTGTTGTTACAGGAGAAGACAGAGTGACCCAAGGAAAGACTACAAAAGAATCAAGAGTCGGGAAAGCTATAGAGAAGACACAAACTTTTGATGCAAAGAAAGAAAAACAAATGTTTGAGGAGGCAAGAAAAGAATTCAGGGGAGACCAAGGTTCTTCATCAAAGACACGACCAGAAGTAAGAGAATGTGGAATGCCTCTGGCATTCAATCAGTCTGCTCTGCTAGAAGAAGGAAAAGAGGTAGGCAAGCTCATGGAATTTTTATATACTTGTATTAAGTTGATTCAGGATGAAAGCGTTTTCCAAGAGCTACAAAATTTAATCAGACAGTATGAGCTAGGAAAGATATATCCCTTACTGAATAGAGAAGTACACCAAGTCTCTAAAAGGAGAAGGACAAATAAGGAATTACACTTGAATGCTCAAATTGGAGAGTATGATATAGACTATGTGGTCCTTGACTTGGAGACAGAAGTCAATGTCATGACGAAATAGACCTGGGCACTGATGGGAAAACCTTGATCTATTCCCCTATCAGGATTAGGATGGTAATAATCAAGCTGTAAGCCCCTTTGGAAGATTGGAACATGTCCCTGTGGACATCGACGGAGTGAGGACATTTGCAGATTTTGAGGTGATTGAGATAGTTGATGATAGTTGTCCTTACCTTGCGCTGTTAGGAATTGATTGGGCTTTCAATAATTCCACTGTGGTCAATTTAAAGAAAAGATGAATGACGTTTGAAGGAGATGGCCTTAGGGTCATTGCACCTTTATATTCCGATGAAGGTCAACGATACACAGAACCTATCAGAGAGGAAGACCGCACATATGAGCTGGAAAACATATACAAATTAATAGCCAGACAGCAGGATTACATTAATCCTATGGCGGATGGGAACCTAAGATGGCGAAGTGACAACATGTGTTCATCAGATTCAGAAGAAGCACTACAGAACTGGCAGAACAAAATGTACGAAGTATCTATAAGGAGATGTGCTAGATTAACCAGAGAAGTTCGTTGGATCAGCACAATAGTAAGTAACTTACCCACCTTTGATGGTCTGAATCCTTTAGAAACCTTCTTGTCATACTTTGAATAAAGTGTACCAATGCAACAACAATTGTTGGCAATGGATGAGGCCTTGAAAGCAACACCAGCAAGATGGTAGGGGACACACAAAAACAACATTACATACTGGGTACAATGTCGTACTTTGATGACAGCGCGGTTCTCAGCGTAAGTAGAAGGCTGGGAAGTTAGGTACACAGGTTAAAGTTGTCCAAAGGACCATGTGCGAAGTTGCAAGGAAGCCTGGAGCAACATTCCCCAAGAGAAGTGAGTGCACAAATTCATTAACACGCTGGACACAACCCCTATTAACTGGTACCTTCAAGCAGAGTTGTGCCTCATCACTACAGATTGGGAAGGTATGACTTAGAATTTTATAACTACCTTCTTATTCGAAATTCAATATCCTTCATTATACCAAGCATTATAGATTGTACGACAGAAAGTGTTTGAGGAGGCATCTAGCCTCCCTTTAGACCAAGAAGAGGATGAATGGACTTCGCCCCTCTAGAAACTGCAAGGTTGTTACAACATCAATGTTGATGAAGACGATGATCCTCGGAAGGTGAACATCGCTGAAATAGAAGGCCAAAGAGACATAGAAGGACCAGGAGTTGAGCTACCTTTCATTGGAAAGCCGATCAAGATCAAGAAAGTCAATATTGGAACAGAGGAAACACTGAAGCTTCCAAATGTAGGAGACTATTGGGATGTTGCCACTATTGACAAGATTACAGAGTTACTGCATGAATATCAGGACTTGTTTCCAACCAAGTTCATTGATATGAAGGGCATCAAAGGGCCTATGGGAGAGATGAGGATCCCTTTGAAACTAGATGCAAGACTAGTCAAACAAAGGCCTTACAGATTGAACCCTAAATATAAGGAGAAAGTGAAGATTGAGATCGATAGAATGTTGGAAGAAGGAATCATAGAACTTGTTGAAGAGTCAAAGTGGATTATCCCTATGGTGGTACAAGACAAGAAGACCTGAGAGATCAAGATCCTCGTAGATCTCAGGAAGCTGAATGATGCATGTTTGCATGACCCCTTCCCTACGCCATTCACTGACGAAGTGTTAGATAATGTAGGAGGTCAGGAGGTATATTCTTTTATAGATGGGTTTTCAGGATACCATCAGATTTGGATTGCCAAGGAAGATCGCCATAAGACCACATTTGCAACAGAATGGGGATCCTACCAATATACAGTGATGTCGTTTGGCTTGAAGAATGCCCCAACCATATTTTCCAGGGTGGTGGTCGAAGCATTCAAGGAATTTCTACATAAATTTCTAGAAGCATACTTTGATGATTGGACTGTTTTTAGTTTATTGAAAAATCACATTGAATGTCTAAGGCTAATGTTGGAAAAGTGCAGGCAGTGTCAGATTTCCTTAAACCTGAAGAAGTGCATCTTATTTTCACCATTTGGAGTATTGTTAGGTCATATTGTATGCAAGCAGGGATTACTAGTAGATCCATCTAAGATTGTCATTATAGTTGATATGCCCCCTCCTACTTTAGTCAAATAGTTGCGCACTACGCTAGGACATACTCTATGCTACAGGAAGTTCATTAAAGGATATGCACATATTACAGCACCCATGGAGAATCTTTTGAAGAAAGACTATCAATTTCATTGGACAGAAGAATGCCAACAAATCTTTGACACGCTGAAACAGAAAATGGTTATTGCGCCTATCCTAGTTTTTCCAGATTGGAGCAAGGAATTCCACGTGCATGTCGATGCATCTTCCATTGCATTGGGATTTGTGTTAGCACAACCGGGAACATGAGACATCGACCACCCATTATCCTTTGCTAGAAGGAAGCTATCAATAGCAGAGATTAATTACACCACTATTGAGAGAGAAAGGTTATCCATGGTGTATGTGCTGCAGAAGTTCCACCACTACTTGTTGGGAGGACACTTTAAAATGTTTACTGACCACTCCACGCTGAAATACATAGTCAACAAGCCAGTGTTGGGGGGGGGATAATATGCAGATGGATTCTGTTATTTCAAGAATATGATTTTGAGATAGTGGTTAAGCCAGGAAGAACGAACAAAGGTCCTAACCACTTGTCGAGGTTGGAACATGGGGAAGAGCCTACTAGTCTAGAGGATACACTGCCAGATGCAGAGTTGCTAAACATTAGAAATATTGATGATCATTTCACAGAAATAGTCCAGTTCCTGTCAACAGGAATGGAACCTATTGAATATACAATCACCTAGAAGAAGCAACTAGTAGTGTGCCCTGCATATTTTTCACTTATAGTTGGAAAGCTATACAAGATGGGACATGATGAGATATTGAGGAGGTGTGTTATGGAGGCAGAGCGACCATCGATCCTCACCAAAGCTCATGAAGGCATCACAGGAGGACACTACGCAGGGAAGGCAATAGCGCATAAGGTTCTTAGAGCTGGTCTTTGGTGGCCTACCTTACACAGAGATGCTAAGGACTATTACAGAGCCTGCAATGTATGCCAAAGAGTTGGGGAACCCTCCAGAAGAGATGAAATTCCTTTAGCACCACAACTGACCCTACAAGCATTTGATAAATGGTCCATTGACTTCGTAGGACCTATAAACCCACTAGGGAAGCGCACAGGAGCAAGGTACATAATTACTGCGACAGAGTACTTGACCAGATGGGTCGAAGAAAGAGCAGTTAAGCACTGTAGTGCAACTACAGTTGCGCGCTTCATATTTGATGACATCATAACCAGGTTTGGATTCCCAAAGATCCTTATGAGCAATCAAGGAACACATTTCATCAATAAGACCATTGAATCCTTGACTAAGGAATTTGCAGTCCATCATCAAAAGAGCACACCTTACCATCCACAAGANAGCAATCAAGGAACACATTTCATCAATAAGACCATTGAATCCTTGACTAAGAAATTTGCAGTCCATCATCAAAAGAGCACACCTTACCATCCACAAGAGAATGGGACAGTTGAAGCATTCAACAAAATCTTGGATACAACGCTAACAAATATTTGTAGTGTGAACAGGGATGACTGGGATTTAAGAGTACCAGCGGTATTATGGGCCTATAGAACCACTTGCAAGAAGCTAACAATGTAGACCCCTTTTAAGCTGGTTTATGGCCTCGAAGCCGTTGTCCCAATGGAATATTTGGTACCAAGCTTAAGAATCGTTGCCTTTACAGGTATGGATGGCATTGGCATTGTTCAAGAGAGGCTCGCGCAGTTGGTCGAACTAGAAGAAGACAGATTTATTTCAGGATTCCATCAGCAAGTACAGAAGGAAAGAGAGAAGGCCTACCATGACAGACACATCAAGAAGAAGGCATCTAAGCAAGGTGATCTGGTATTGGTATATGACATTAAGTTCATAAAGCATCCAAGAAAGTTCAGAACGCATTAGCTTGGGCCATATGAGGTTACCTATGTCACAGAAGGAGGAGTTGCACAGTTGTTCCTCGCAGCTCTCAGTAAAAGCATGAGGAAAAGGATCTAGATACCAGGTGCAGTTGAAACTAGGTACCAGACATAGAAAAGATAGTCTACACAAGGAAAGGAGGCATAGAGATGAAAGCAAAGGCTACCTTGCGTAGTCCAAAGTTGAAGCAAAACATAAAGTTCTGATCTAAAGTGCCTCGGAATGAGCCATAGGTGAGTGTTGGGGGCCTGTTGGCCCTTGGTTATGGAAGCAAGCGAAGATCAAGGAAGAGAAGGCGAAATGCAAACTGCGCGAAAGACATAGTGACTGTTACTGGGTCGAAGTGAGCAAAAGAGAAGAAAAGACGGAGCGAAGTAAGAGAAAGAAGGTCATTGGATGAGTAGATCGAGGATGATAGATCAGCAAGGAAGAAGGATCGTGGACAACTCAGCAACCAAAAAAATCCATCGTTGGATGCTTTGGAGCACCACGCGAGAAGGAAGGAAAGACATGCTGGCAAATCCCTAAAAACGTGGTTCAAGTTGACCTAGGGTTTTAAACACCTAGGGTTTTGGTATCTAGGGTTTTGACACTTAGGTCTCAGCCTAAGGTTGTCGGTGAGCTATTGTAATGTATAAATAAGAACCTAGATGAGGGAAGAGGGTTCGTTCTAGTCTTGGTATTCATATGAGTGATTATTGTTGTGTGAGAGAGAAGTGCTAAGTGTAAGAGCCTTCTGGTATTGTAAGATCTTCAACTGGGTGCGAAGATCAGTCCTACAGCTGGGTGCACAGGAAGGGGAGAGACTGAGAGGAGAAGAAAGAAGATCTGCTAACTGAGAGCGCAGACAATAATTGTATGCTTCATCTTAATCTATTATAAAGCATAGTTCTATGGATGTAACCCTAGAGAGAGGGTGAAGCACGTATATCTTTTGTTGTGTGTGATTGATGCTCTGTTCTTTTCCATTTGATATACTGCTATTTCATTACTGTGTTAGATCTGATAGATAGTTGTGTGGAGTAGATCTAAGTTGGTAATTGATATATAAATGTTGTGTTGTTCTTGCATTCCCCTTTGGTTGTAGACATCTCTATCCTGCAACCCCCCCACAGTTTCTTTGGGTGAGATCACATCTGCCTCACANGCTATTTCATTACTGTGTAAGATCTGACAGATAGTTGTGTGGAGTAGATCTAAGTTGGTAATTGATATATAAATGTTGTGTTGTTCTTGCATTCCCCTTTGGTTGTAGACATATCTATCCTGCAACCCCCCCACAGTTTCTTTGGGTGAGATCGCATCTGCCTCACAGGTGTTGCCGACAGGGCCACTAATTAGGGCTTGTTGGTGCGCTCTTGGAGTTTAACCCTGGGTCTGCCCCTGTGCCAACACTATCTCACATGGTATTCGTTCTTTAGAAGTTCACCTGGATTACCAATTAGTAGTATGTCAGTTGAACGGCAATTACCGCGTGCGTGATCCTACTTTACTCCGACGATTCCTACGGGTACATCTTTTAGAACGACAATTTTATTTTATTACTTATTATCACATACCTAGGAGTTCTAATTATGTATCTGATGCTTATGCTAATTTCATTTTAGATTTGCATTTGTCACATAAATAAATCAAAGAAAACCATCTCATCAATGTACACATTGTAATATAAGTAAAGTCGAAGATCCCTATTTTATATATATTTCAAAAAATATGGTGTTTATAGTACAAAAATTGGGGCCAACGCCTTCAATACACATATACAGCCGATAATAAAAGATCCACAACATCTACGGCTGTGGTGATGGATGTGTGTCATGATAACAACCTACGGCATTTGCAAGATGACGAAAGAGTCGCACCCAAGCTCTGGGCAGACCAACCACTTGTCGTTGCATGGCCTTCGGCAGATCCTCTACCTAAACCATCAAAATCCTATGTTTCAAACAAGACAGGTTTCCCTACACATTTTGAAGGATTTTCTCGGCTTATCCTCCCAGTGCCTCCGAAGATATCGTGGAAGCTCGTTTGGTCGTCGCGGAACTACATCTGTGGCACACGAGTGTCTAGTTAGTACTTAAGCATCATCCAAAAATATTTTTGTTTTAATATACAAAAATACAAAAAAAAAATGAAATATTTAAAAACATTTGACATACCTATGTCCCTGGTGGCAGTGGCATGTCAGGGTCCCCTCTGAATTCGATCCCTTCATAGGGGTAGTCATCCAAAGCAATGACCTGTCACCTCCACCAGTAAAAGAAATCGTCATTGTAGGGTGTGGGAACCCTACCTCCCCCCTGCCATCTCATTACCTCGATCCGTCATGCCATGGCTGGATCATGAGGTCCTCTTGAAATGATCTCGACTCTAGGCCCCAAACAAGTAACCCTCTCAAAGAAAAAGTTGCATAAGATAGAGGCAAACCCGAAGTTCCTCGTGTCACCCTGTTTGCACTCTGTCAACTGGATCTTCATATTAGCCAGTAATGAGGTGCACCAATCGTATACCATGGGTCTCAAGCACTCTACAAAATAGAACATGAGCGGCCTTGATGCCTGATGCAACGAAGTTGATCTTGTGATCCTGTTCAAAACGAGGACAACAATCTTGAGGCTGAGATTGTTTATCGCTCGGATGGGGAGTTGACTCCCGACCTTCTCGGTCCCTGCTACACAGTGAGCATTTATGTACTCCTCTATATTCATACCGCTCCTAGATATCCAAGATTTGAGGTTCACCACCTCACCCCGGTGCGATAACCCAGTCAAAAAGTATATATCCTCAACTCTAATCCTCAATGGTTTCCCATCGAGGTTGAAGCTCTCAATATCAGGATCCCAGTAATCCACGAGCAACTCAAGAAACCTCACCTGGGCACTCATCCCTTTGAGTGCCCAAAATTTTTACAAGCCACATGTTTTCAAGGCCATTTGGGCCCCAAGATCTCTTTCCACAACAACATATACCACCTCATGTTCCCTTTCCCTCCATTCTAGTACCATCCTGCCAAATAAAAATCAATTTTTGAGTTAGAAACCATAAAAAACCTTGTTTACAGACTTGTACGTGGGCTGCAGCATTCACAGTCGTGTATAGGGTTGATTACACACATCATGTATTTTACACAGATGCATATAACCTCACGTATACATGACCTGATGAATGGCAGCCCGCGTACACCGAAATAATCAATTTGCACCCTAATTTACTCAAATTTTGAAACCTAATTTAAAAATATAATCCACTAGAAAGTAAGAGGAGGGGAAGAGGAATTGCCTAGTCTAGACGATCCCTGATTTCATCGCTCGACGCTCACGCAATCACCAATTGAAGATCGGAGGTAATTTGGTCCAATTTTCACTATTTGGGTAAAAAGTCAAAATAACATAGTAAATTTTGGTTTTGTTACTATTTATAGCAGTGTTTACCCACTTTTCTATAGTTTTGAGTGGTTTTTTTGCCTAATGGACTAATACATCACTGGATTGAGTTGGTCTTTGTAGTTTTCACCAGGGATTCTTGCAGATTTCAATGTTATGTTGACCGTTCGTAACCACGGGCAGGTATTTTCACTACCCAGCATATAGGATGGGTATTCATTCCACTATGCACATTTTCATTGTCCTATAACTATCACTCATATGCCTTAGGTATGAACCCATTTGTTGCGACACAGAACCTTCCATCTTCTATAAGACGTGTGGTAGAGACTTACCAAACATTTACTTACCAAAGATTTGTACCCTAGTTAGATCCTCTACTCCATTTGGTGCCCATGCCAAGATTGTTTCCATTGGATCGGGAGTCCCTTATAGCTAATACATGACTTTATGTTGAGCCTCATTTATCATTCATAAACATGTTTCCCTATACCTAGAAGACTCCCAACCGAGTTTAATTTAAGCTCTTTTCCAACTCGTTTTCAAAAAGCGAAAATATTGTCGAGTGAACTTGTCTCTTTCATACTCGTAAATTGGATTTGAAATGATGTCTATTTGGTACAATTTTATCCATTTTTCACACCAAGTAGACTAAGATCATGAAAAATGACATTTTTTGGCGTTAAGTTGTGATTGCAACTCATGCCCTTGCTTGCATTATTGAGCCTATAACCAGTTCTCGCTTTGCATTATAAACTTTTTGCCTCAGCAATTTCGCATCCTGAACCAAGCAGAGCCTTGTTTATATCCTTCGCAATTTGACACCCTATACCCAGGAGGGAACATTCCCTCGAGTATCCATCTCTCGCATGCATCTCCTTGCATTGAGCATAGGTATGTTCCACTACTAGAACTAGTATTGCTTACTTGTGACACTTGTTTCCTCCTTTGTATCATAGCATTCATTTGACTATGAAAAAACAAAAAAAAATAGGCGAGAAGGGAGTATTATCTTATATTGGCAACAGTCGTGTCTCCTTTGAACAGAGCACAAATTTATTGAGTCCATTTGTCATCATAATTTTGTGTTTAGCATGGCCTTAGGAAGATGAGCTCGTTACAGATAGTTTTCTCCCCCGACTAGTTACTCTTCCAGTCCCTACGGAGAACCTCATTGATGCCTCCTGCATCTCATGGTTTCATTATTGAGTCTATGTTGTTGGAGTCTTCCATATGTCTCATTCTCTTGTTCAAAGGATGTATATCAACCCGTGTCAGCCATTCCTCAAAAATCTTGACTTTGCATGTTGGCCATACCCTCAATTTGTCTCAGAATCACATGATGTTGTAGTCATATCATGCACCCTAGTCCTACTTTCATCATGGGTAGGTAACCTTGAACCCAGCAGTCGACATTTCATCATTGGTCGTTGACTAGGTGGTTTCCCTTATGCTCGACAACAAGACATGTATTCACACATTTTGATTCATGCAGTGTCTTGGATTCCATTAGCCTTATTGGTGGTTTCCTCACCTTTTTCAGCGGTTTTCCTCATTGGCTGCTATTCAAAGGGTCTTTTTCGTGTACTGCTTGCACTTGGCACACGCGAAAGATGCACAGGTTCATTGGTTCGTGAACATGCTCTTCGCCTGATTTCCTCCAAATCATGAATCTCTTGCTTTGTGCCTCGTGTTGAATGATGAGAGATGCCTTAATGCTCTCCTTTCAGCGGGTCTCCTTCCATCGAATTCAGGTCATCTATTCTGGAAACGAGACCTAGAGTCCTATGAGTACCTTGAGGCTTGCAATCTTTAGTGGCAGGTTCTCTTGCCATCGATAGTTGGGAATACATCAATGTCTCATGATCGATGGATTCTTCAAGTGTTCGACCTCGACTCCTTTATTCACACTTGTAAGAATGTACTCGGTGCCTTGATACCTACTTTCATCATCGGTAGGATATTTCATGTTTGTTAACGGTATACCTCAATGACCGGTAATCAAACGATGTATCATTGTGTTCGACCTCAACTCCTTTATTCACATGATGTAGACTTGCACCTTTGGTGGATTGTGTAGAAAACTTGAAGACATTAGTATGTGGTTGCAGATTTCTTGAGTTGGTTCTTCTTTTTCATTGGACCAGTACCTATATGACTTCAGTCATCATGGGAGATCATATTGTACCCCATTGTATACAGATATCTTCAGATTTATTTTGAGACTAGTTCTACTGGGCCTTGTTCGTGACTATGACATCATTTGTCATGTAACCGCATTTGTATTTGCCTATTCATGGCCATGGATATTTTTTTGGTATATTTTCACATGGATTTGCAGTGTAATTCAAATTGGCATCCATGTATGCAAATTCAGTGTAGAATGTAATGAGAAACTAGTTCTTCCAGCTGGTTCCCCATCACTCCACTTCTAGGTTTTTATAATGTATTTCATTCATCGTAGATACTCCTCTGACCTCACACATTAGGAGGCATCTGTTATAGAAAGATTTGTCTCACCCTATGCAATCTTTCACAGAAGGCCTTTTTCCATTTCCCTATGCAGACTTTTCATCCCTTTTAGCAAATCCCATAGCTAAAAATACATTTTTTCCACATGTACGCACCTGGCCTATTATACAGCATTCGTATATGCAGGTTGCACAACTACAGTCCGTGTACATCGAGATTTGTGCCCAAAAATGAAAAATGGAATCAGGTTTCCATGTCATGACAGGAAATTAATGATCCTTGGCCTTCCATATACTAGAAACGTTCTGACTCGGCCCTTCAATTCCAATTGAAGGATATAAATTGGCCAATTATGAGCTATGGAAAAGAGGAGAAAGAATTCAACTTTGAGAGCAAAGTTACTCTGGAGGAATTATTCACTTCATATTGAGTCTACATTCCTTTGTCCTTTAAGTCTGAACACAGTGTTCAGCCCCCAAGCTCTTCCCTTATTGATTGAGAACTTCATTGTCTCTCTTCTATGAGCTTGCCTTTGGTGGAGTATTGAAGTGGTGGAGGCCAAGCTAGAAGGAACTTAGTTTTTCGGTTCTGAACCGTGCCAACACAAAAGTCTGTAACGTTTTCACTTCTGTTGATCATATATTAATAGAAATACTCATTTCTCGTCCAATTGATATCTTGAAAATATTTGAATTATTACTCCATGGGCGTATTTGTTATGTATATTAATGGATTATTCTATTGAATGTGATAACATCATTTATTATCACCATATGCTTTCTTTGCTTGGTTGTTGAGGACTAGATGTTGTAGGTATGATGCTTTGGGTCAAGTGCTCAACGGTGGACTTCATCGAACGTCTGGACGAGGTAGGCCTTTTATCTTGTCTTTCTAGCATATTTGTTTATATAGCATACTTGAGAATAGAGTTGATTTATGCAGTCATTTCTGTCTGTTGTGGTTTACCCTATCCATAGAAAGATTTTCCTCGTAACAAAATACTCTCTATGTATCGTGAAATTCTTCCTTCTCTTAGGACTATGATATTCTTTCCATTCCGGGGAACGGATAAGTGCGTCCCATCAAGTGGAAGATATCCACCTGTTAGGGATTTCCATTATCTTCCTAGGATAATAGAATATTTTCTTACTAGCATGTCGATTAATTGGATGTTAAGGGTTGTCCTTGTTTCGGGATGTGCACATAGAACTAAATTTACGTCTTTGATTTCACCTATTGTTGACTATTGTAAACTATTATAGGAGAGAATGCTTCTAGAATTTTCATTGGTACATGATAATCCTAGCTCTTCCATAATTATTTTTGACATTACGCTTGGACCCGAACCACCATCAAGTAGGAAACAATGGGCTATATTGTCCATAATTTTTATAGAAATGAAAAATGGAGGGTTTTTTACAAGGTGTCTAAAATTATTTGCACCTGTCTTATTTACAGTGGAATCCTCTTCTTTTGCCTCTTCAGAAAGATTGGCTATGGTGGAATATTTTCCTTCCATAAAATTCTTGAGATGTTTTTGTTGTTCAGGGACGGAAACCATGTCCAAAAGAGTAGCATCGGTCTTGATGTTAGCCAATTGGTTAAGAATATTATACTTGGAAGAGGGAAGAAGGGAAGGAACTCCTTGACTCTCTGGAATTTTGACAATTTGTACATTAGTACCTTGTGAATATGAGGCTGGAATGGAAGAAGCACGAGGAGGATCGTATTTTCCTTTAGGAACATAAGATTTGTTCCTAGTATTTATAATCATGACATCTCCTGGTTCTTCCCAATCTAGAATAGCGATAGTGGTTTCGGGCTTCTTGCCAAATATTTTATCTCTGGTACTCTTCTTAACTTCACAAGTGCTTTCTTCATGATTTTCTTCGTAGAAGTTGCACCAACTGCAATACATAAGAGCCTTGGGTTGAAAATTATTTTCATTTGTATTCCTAAAAGGTGTTGTGGATGAAGAAGATTCCCCGGGAGTAATTGAGGGAGCATTCCCCTTTCGTTCATAGGCTATCATTCGATTGTTCATATCTTGCACAAGTTGTAGGAGGGTAGACATATATGTTTGTTTGACTGAGTCTCCTTTAGGGAGACTTGTTCTTTCAAGTTGCTCTTTGTACTCCAGGAAAGTGTGGAGAGTGGAGCCGAGATTTTCAATAGCCTTTTCTTTGATCCTATGACGATAAGGAGAGGGAAGCGCATTATAGTAATGTGTGAAAGCGGCTTGGTTTTGAGGATGGATTAGTTCATGTATTGGATTGTACAATTTGGTGAAGTGGAGATTAAAAAACTTAATAGTCTCACCATCTTTGTAAGAAATATTGTTATATTCCCTTAATTGTTCAGCTAGGCTCTTGTATTGTCCATAAGAGGACTTGAACCAATAGACTAACTCTTCCCAAGTGGAAAGTATCTTTGGGGGAAGATCAAAGAAATTAGTTGATGATTTCCTTTCAAGGGAGTTGACAAATAAGTGCATGCATGTATCGTTATCGTTAGCTCTGATATTATGACAAGCATTGGAAAATGCCACTAGGTGTTCATTTGTAGAAACAATATTATTCCCTGAGAACTTAGGAAGATGCTCTTTAAACTTGGGTAATGGAAGAGTAGCGGGTGTTAGATTCAAGGGAGAAGATACGTGTCAAGGGGTGGTAGTAGCATCTTCCTCAAATTGGAAAAGCTCATACTTCTTTATAAATTTAGCAGGGTTGGTAGTTGATTGTACAGGAACTTGATGACTATATAGACTACCAATTACCAATGAGGCCGAAGTTTGGGATGATGAAGCACCTCCATCACCACTAGCACCACCCGTGGATGCCATTTTGGGAGTGATGGGTAAGGGATAAAAGGGTGAGCTAGCAGAATCAGACAAAGTCCTCCTTAGAGTGCTTTCTTGGGTCAACAAAATGGATTTCCTCCTTCCTATTTCAATGATAGGCATAGCTTCAGGGGACAATCATCTTCTTCTTCTATAAATGTGAGGATTTGAGGACATGAAAATAAAACCAAAGTCTAAGGAAAAGGAAGTTATTTTTGGTTTCTAAGTTGTCTTTTCCTGGCTTCCCAGCGTTCATGGATACTTATATCTCGTTCAACTACTTCCTAAGAGTGTTCAAGTTCGGCTCGGGTATTAGAAGTTTCTAGAATGGTATTGAATAAAGTCAAGGAAATGATAGTTTGGTCTTTAAGATCGTGTTCAATATTAGGTTTTCTTGTAGAAGGTACTGTCATGAAAAAAAAAATCAATCAAGGAGCATATGAAAAAAACAGAAATATTCAAAGATAATCATGAATAAAATCAACCAGAGAGATATGGAAGATCTCCCTAGTATGGTCGTCAAATAAATGTTGAGGAAAAGGTATATAACACCTTACTCAATCATTTTCAGATCTTGCCTGGCTAGGAAAATATAGTTGGGAATGTCACCCGAAATTTGTAGCCTCAAAAACATTCACTCAATCCGCAAGTATTAATTACAAGGATTAAGGGTGGTTTTATAATTTGTATATGTTGCAATATAAAATAAAATTTATACAAAGCTACTTGAATGTATACATATTTTACAATAAAGTAAACATGGAGACCAAAAGTGAAAAGAGGAACCAAGTCATGAAAACACATGTATGAGATAGAACAATAATCCGATGTTGTTTCATTATGAGATACCAAAAGTGTATTTCTCTTTACAAACCCCTGCGAGGGTATTGACCAAAGACAAATTTAGAGATCTCTGATGGGAACCATACAAAAAGAGTTTGACGGTAAAATAAAACTAAAATTAATGATCTGGATCAAATTGCCACAAACTACTACCATTTTGACTCTGCAAGATATCATTTATCAGCCATGAAAATTAATTCACAAACAGACAAGAATACACAGACTATCAAGGATGAATCAACACCTCTAAGACAAGCGGCTGAAAAGTATGATTCAGTCTTGAACCTTGTTGTCTACAATGAGATCATGTTGTCAACAAGAGGATTAGGCTTTCAAGTAAACTCAGAAACGAATGAAAACTGAACTTATCTCATTAAACTAGAGAGCAAAACTTAGTATTGTCTTTCTCTTTCTATTCTCCTTTGTCTCTTCATCCAATTGAGATTTTATTCTTTCCCAATTAGTTGAAGTAGTTCAACTACTTTCTTTAGTTAAGTTAAATTGACTTAACAAATTAGTTTAGGAGAAATAAATAATAATAATATAAAAATAAGGGTCTTAATTAATAATAACTAAATAGGTGGGACCCCTTGTGACTCCCATCATTTCTTCTTGTTAACCATCAAATACAAAGTATAAAAAATAATCATTTATACCATATAACACCCTTGTAGCTCCCGTGGATATAATTTAAACTGACTATTAAATATCATCCATAATTTATAGTCGTAGCCTAAAGATTCTACTAAATGATGATTTTTTCCAGGGATACTTGCCCGAAATCCGGCGAGAATTTGTTGGGTTCGTAGATTTGAGTGATTATTTCTGTAGAATCTGAGTGCCCTGACATTTTTTCAGCATGTTGAATCCATTTCTTCATTCAGAAATGGATTTTGAACAACAAAAAATAGTGATTCGTGTAAATTTATATCTTCGGATTCCAGCGAAAAAAACCATTTCGTAGAATAGCTAGCCAACGCCTAATTTATATCATATCCCAAAAAATAATATATCCACATTATCCACAAAATATCCAAAAATAAGGCTTGTTGTCCAAAATATGCTGAAAACCATTAAACATTGTCCTCATCACTCAAAATCATAAAAATAAGCATTTAAAAACCATATTTTCTATTTTGTGAGGCATGTTTCATTTTCTCGTTGTTGTCTCCCTTAGACTTCTCTAAAGTAGCTCGTGGTTGATTGGACCCTTGGGGTAGTATCTCTTTGATCACATGAGATCGGACGTATTTTAAGTGGAAGCGTGAAGACACAGATTTAGAGGAGTCAGTGGATGGACTAGATGGGGAGGTAGCTACTTTTCACTTGTCTTGCACAGGTTGTGGGATATCAGTTTTTAATCTCTTGCTAGCATGTGAGAATTGTACTATAGCCTCGCTTCCAGTTACCCCTTCCTCTGTTATTTCGGCCATTGCTGCCTCTACTGAAAAAACTCATCCTGTAGCAACAATTTGACAGTTTGGAGTTCTTAATAAACCATACATGAAACTCTACTTACATAAATCAATAGTTGGCTCTAGAATTTACTACGAGACACATGAAATCCCTCCATAACATTTCATTTATTAATTGCCACGTGAGCATGGAATTGATAGGATTCATGGGAAATATGGAGGGCTTGTATTTAGCGAAAAATGATATCATGGAGGGGAATTAATATACGAATAATGTTCAAACAATTAATAAAACAATCAACTGTGTAATTAAAAATATCCATAACATCAGTCCTCAACCCTTGCCATTATCAACTTCCTTTCATTTCCACACATACTCCTCTTCAAAACAATATCACAGAATAAGGAATGAATAAGTGAAATTGGATCGTGAA
This sequence comes from Picea mariana, assembly GCA_032191745.1. Classification (NCBI taxonomy): domain Eukaryota; kingdom Viridiplantae; phylum Streptophyta; class Pinopsida; order Pinales; family Pinaceae; genus Picea; species Picea mariana. Next base: position 259,179 of record JASDQU010243070.1, read on the forward strand.
GGGGGTGTATTTAGCGAAATATGGTAGAATGGGGGGGGTATCTCATGGATATTGTTCAAATGATACATCAACCATGGCATCTATTTATCAATTCGCAATCAACCTTTCTTACTGTTCAAAATTTTAAAATTTAAACAATACTTTGTTTCCAAAAAACAACCCAAAATTGATGTTTTCTTCACAAAATGCTCACTTTCCTTGGAACTGTATTACACAGTAACCAAATACCCAGAAATAAAATAACCATAATAAAAATATTGCTTGTACATAACAGAACTGAAAAATGAACAGCATTGTAATCACCACAGGAAATACAACAACAGTCTTGAAGTGGACAGGCTACAACCATAATATCAAAATCAGCAAAGTCCTTAAATCCCACAGGGTCCCATGAAGTGCACCGAAACAAATCCTTGTCTATAACCATAATTTTAATTGAACCACAGTTCATCAAAATTCCTCATCCTATTTAATTCTGGTTCACAGACTTCATTCAAGCATCATATAACTTATAAACAGGTGCCTCTTGTAATTACAATAAAACATGGCAAGTTTATATTATAATAATAATTTTCACATTGCTATCGACCTCATAACTTCATATGGATAGAACGTAAATTCAAGTGAATGAATGAGTCCAACACTTCCTCCATACTTGCATAGCAAGAGACCAATCAAAACCTGTGCCCAAAAAAAGAGCATGAAACAGTGCTTCCATCCAATTCTGAGTAAGCAACGCTTTCACGATAATGCATAGAGTTCAATGCAATAGTGGACAATAGGTGGAAGAAGAAAGTGGGCTGAAAACTTGATGGTTTGGCCAGAAAAGAGCACGGAAAATTCAACTCACCACACAATATTCCACATTAATACTCACAGAGTTGGATTATGGCACGGGCGTGTTAGCCACGAAGACCAACAATCTTAACATACATGCAGAGTGTCCACAAAAACCCATAGGCCAGAGGCAGAGAGAACCCATTTTAGAACAAGGAAGAAAACCCAAAACAAGGGACCAGAGGAAAAGCAGGATCGGGAGTATCCCTCAACCACATTCTTTTATAGAAAATTTGAGAACAGCTACACCAGTAAAAGACACCCACGACTCTTATAATGCCAATGTTCTCAAAACAACCACCACAGGAAACCAAAACTTGAAAATCAACCAACACATAGTCCGAACATTATAACAACTTTGGAAATACACAGACCGTGAGCAAACAAGAGCCAACTATTGACTTAAAGAGAAAAGTGAATGTTCATGGATGGCAGAGAAAGAAAACCCCATATAACTTGTGTAAAAGATTGCTTAAGTAGAAAAGACTAGCTTGTATACCTCCTCCACGACCGAACAAAGCGGAGCAACAACAACCAACAGAGTGAAATGAAAGAATGACTAGGGTGGTGGGCTCGAGGTGAGTTTGAGTGATGAGCATTTACTATACGTTTCTTCTCCCTTCACATTTCATTCATGGCTAGTACGATCCAAGCCCACTATAGATCTTATCACTCTTTAGCATTCAAATCGATTAATGCAGCCAACTATACCAAACTTTCCATATGTTCCAATTTAACAATGCGCTAACCCTTGTCACAATCCCCATTTCACATATAACAATTTTCTAGGGATACAACCAATCTGGCAATTAAACCAATGCACACAACAGTTGTTCAAAAACTCCAAGGTGACATAACTCAAAAATTTTGTTGGGGATAACATATTCCAACATGACTTTCAATTCAAACAATGCATGTACCCTTGTGGTATGAAGCCACCATATCACACATATAACTTAAGCATGGAGTTTAGGTCATGTCTCAAAGTAAATGTAACATAATAATACTTGTGAGTGTTATATAAAAACAACACCATTCTCTTTAAAATCACATCGCCCCTATCATCATATTTGATTAATCATTCCAAAAAATTTTAAACACAAATAAACTGTAGGGCTCAACTCAGACAACTTATAAGCATGTAAAGCATAATTGTTATTTTTTTCCGTCATAGTCACACAAGTTTCACGAGGGGTCCCACCTATTAGTATATTATTAGATATAGTTAAATAAGAAGCCATAAGGCATTTGCATTAACCATTTGCAAGTATGTACCCTATGTTGTGCTTTGAGCGTCAACGCCTGGATCTATCTCAAACTATCTTGATAGGCAATCCCCACATGCTTATTTTGCAACCCTAATGAGACATAGTTTCTATGATCCCCTACAGCATCTTGGACTATCTGAGCAACCATCCATCTGAGTTGAACTTGCAATTGATTTCTCCCTGAAGATCCAAATGCCTTTGTTCCACCTTTGATTTTGGAGATTCACCATCATTTATTTTTCAAAAGAATAAGTCGAACACACTTATAATAATAATAATAATAATACAAAATTATCTACTAACAATTACTCATTGCATCTTCTTTGCACTATTGAGTATCACAAAGAAAACAACTTACTATCGATTCCAGATAAAGGAGTAGGAATGAAAGTTCGTAGTAAAAGTAAGAAATATATTTGCCTTTGAACCATTCCATTAATGTCTTTTGGTGTTGGGAGAGCTCATAAAATTTAGAAATGGAATTCATCAAGGTTCTATCAGTTGTGCAAGATATTGTGGTAAACTTCTCCTGGGGATCAACAGTGCATCCTTCCAGGATAATATTTGATAGCATGACAATTAAAGGGGAATACTTATAATTGAATTTGTATTTCCCTCCTTTGTTTGCCCAATCTAAATTGTCCCATATGATGGCATACACAGACATGGGCTTCGTTAGATAGTACCCACCCATGGCCTCTATTTTTAGGCTATACTGACCTGGAAAAAAATTCTATGTTTGGCTATGGATCACGTGTTCAATGAAATTGACCTTGACCTGGACTAATAGAACATGCATTTCTTGTTGAATGAGTAGAATTCTCTTTATGCAAATGTGATTAGCACAAATTTCAAGAGATTCAGCTGATTTTGGATCTTGAGGAATTTGAATCGTGTGAATATTCTCAATATCCTCTCACATGGATGACAGGTTGTTCCATTGTTTATGAATCTACTCCTTCATGCGACAAATGAGATGCACGAGTTTCTCTAAATTTGAAACGATGGCTCTTCTTTATAATCTACAATGGCTCTCTTATTTGTCAGTAGTTATCTTTAAGACTACAACAAATCTAATGATTGCAATCAATTTGCCTTTTGTTGGAGATATTACACACTTACACACTCACTTTTTTCTAAGTTTTAGCTGAGAATATTCTCCTAAGAATATTCCCCTATAAAATAGGGCACTTCCTATAAAATAGGGCGCTTTTGTTAGGCGGAAATATTATCGTTTAATTCCATTGTAGTACTTGCCCAACTATTTAATTTGTGAATCCTAGGTTCATAGGCTTATGAAGCACACGCACTATATATGCAGGACTGAAGTAGAAGTAATCTAATCTAAATTGCTGAAATGAAATTAATCTAGGAAAGCATTGAAAGACTAACTAGGAAAGCAATACAACATGTGAAGAGTTGAATGACAAAATACATATGTGAGCTCACACAATAATGCTATCTCAAATTACATTACAAGAATCAAATTACAAATCATGAAAGCATGACAAATGAAAGAATACAAATCAAAGCTAAGAATCCACTTCTAAGACTTCAAGCTAATCTAAGTCTAATCTCCCATTTCTAACTCCCCCCAAATGAAGAGAGAACACTCTCTGTTATACATGAGAGTCTTGAAGATAATATAAGGGTCTCATAATTACAGATCTACTATTCTCTCAACCACTTTCCTATTATTACAAGATATGATCCCTTCAAATCCTCCACACATCTCTCACAAATCTTGGATAAGATATGCCATCAAAATCTCCATGATCTTCTCCTTTGAATATGCTTGAATGATTGTCCCAAATATTCTTCAAATCTTCAAAGCTTGAAGATGAAATTTGAATTTGAGGCTAGGTGATAATATTTGACTTTGTTGAAATCTTCAAATATAACTGTACATATCATAGAACTCATCCAACTTTGAGATATAATGAAAATATGTTAATTTTCTAATATTTAATCATAATTCCCTTGTAATACTAAAATGAATAAAATGGAAAATAATAAGGTAATACTCAAATATAATTATGAAAATGGTATGATAAAAGGTTTATTAGGACAATGAAATGTAAGGAATGGTGAAGGGAAAAGAGGATAGAAATGTAACATTTCTGAGTCCTAACAGCATTATCACTTCAATTAGGACTTCAGTTCAAACTTAGTTGACCTCAGTTGACTAGTGGAATATCACTCATGTATCTATTTTCTATATTTTAGGGCATGAGGGCGCACTTCCTTTGCATGAATGTGTTATTCTTTGTCTCCACACTTGTCACTCAATTAAATTGTTTCCTCTTAAATAGTTAATTGACACTATCCAGTAGTTGACTCCCGTTGTAGTGAGTTAGTGTCCATATTTCCTTTAGATCACTCCTATGGCACATGTACTCCATGAGATTGGTGCATTGCTTCTATTGGATTATATATTTGTGTGTGTATTACTCGTTTATTATGTTGTGATTAATAGACTCTCTCTCTCTCTCTCTCTCTCTCTCTCTCTCTTGCAAGTTTTATGTTATTTTCTCTACCTAGGTTCTATGTGAATGGTTTTAGGGTTTTCACCCAAACTTCACATGGTATTAGACCCCATAGGTTTCTAGAAGCAAGGTGCATAGTCATTTTTTTACAGGTCCAGGAGGACATTTAGTCAGAAAGGATGAAATCAACACAAGTTATTCTTCTCACACCATATAGTTATTTCGAGTGGAAGCCAAGGATTATGCATCAGCTCAAAAATCAAGGATTATATCAATTGACAATGGCTATAGAGGTTGAACCAGATTCTCCAGAAGAGAAAATTGATTTTCTCAATAGACAAGAGATGGATTTAGGGTGTGTATGCTTGTCTATTTCTCCTGAAATTCAATATCATGTTGAATCACTATCAACTCTAAACGAAGCATGGACCAAATTGGAGGTCCTATTCGGGCATAAGGAATATTGTGAATATTGCATGCAAGATATTGACAAGATAGAGCTAGCATAAAATCCACTGGAAGAACAAGTTTCTTAGTTTGAAGAGACTTTTGCATCTCAGGAGCCACGTGTAGATACTTCTATACATGTATCTGCACATCATTTTGTTTCATTTATTCGAGATGATATCTACTCTATTTCATATATGTTTTTTGAATCATAGTCAGAAGGTGATGAGGATATAGATGAAGTAAATATAGGTGTTGAGCCACAATAGATGCCCAAGTGGGCGCATTCCACCCTATATGAAATAGGTGACCTTCTGGGAGATCCATTGAATCAAAGGAGGATGAAATCTTAGTTTGAGGAGCCTCCTCATTCACTTTCAAGTATTTAACCAATGATGCACATGCATTGCTACATGGTTCAAGCTTCAAACCCTCATCTATATCCAGAGGTTGCGAGGAATCTCCTCGAGAACTAAACTAGGAATCTAATTTTGCTTCCTTTAAACAAGAATCTTGTCAAGTGCATATGGGTCCATGGGATTAAGAGGGAAATAGATGGACAGGTGAGTAGATACAAGGAAAGACATGTTTCCTAAGGATTCCATCATATCTATACAAATATCTACATCTTCCATAAACTATTCATCGATCATAACCTTGCACATTTTTTAGGTCTCTTTGGAGTGAAGGACAAAGTTGCTTAGCAATTGTCTTTTCTTCTTCATTTTTTATGCATTGTACTTTGACGAGGTGTTTTTCCCATGAGTTTTTCCCTCTTTCCTCTCTTTTTTAGTGTTCGTTCATATAGATGCATTGTAAAATGGGTACCTAACAAGGCCTTGTAGCCAAGACCCATTCTTCATTACACCCTAGTAGTGTTCAGGGGGGATATTGGAGATATTACACACTTACACACTAACTTTTTTTTAATTTTTAGCTCAGAATATTCTCCTGAGAATATTCCCCTACAAAATAGGGTTCTTCCAAAAAATTAGGGCATATTATCACTTCAATTAGGACTTCAGTTCAGACTCAGTTGACTTGTGGAATACCACTAATGCATCTATTTCCTATAATTTAGGGCATGAGGGCACAATTCCTTTGCATGAATGTGTTATTCTTGGTCTCCACACTTGTAACTCAATTAAATGGTTTCCTCTTAAATAGATAATTGAGACTAGCTAGTAGTTGACTCTCGTTATAGTGAGTTAGTGTCCAGATCTCCTTTAGATCACTCCTATGGCACATGTACTCCATGATATTGGCACATTGTTTCTCTTGGATTATATATTTTTGTGTGTGTTACTCATTCAGTATGTCTTGATTAATATTCTCTCTCTCTCTCTCTCTCTCTCTCTCTCTCTCTCTCTCTCTCTCCTATTGCAAGTTTTATGTGACTAGCTAGGTTTTATGTGAATGGTTTTAGGGTTTTCACCTAAAATTAACACCTTTTATGTATGGTTTCCCTCTCTTAAATAGGCAATAATGACTTCATATTCTTCTACGTAATAACTATAACAATTATTCCACACAGGCACAGAGAAATCTTCACCCAATTTGACTTCACACATGGACAGACAAACAGAATCACTCATAAATACTCTACTCTCAAAAAAAAAATTATTTGCTACTTTCACACACACTAATCCTGCATATTTACAAAGGATTAGAACTTTTGAATTTGCATGATCACAACCCCCTCTCATGAGAGAGTCGAGGTTGTACCAGCTCTGATACCATGAAAGAAAAATGGAGAGTAGACATATTTTTCTTCACACACCAAAAACATTCTTAGTATTTTAATAATCGTGAATTGTACATATATAAATACATCATACTTTGGTTTAATATAGGCAAGCTATCTTAACCATACTAACAAACTAGTTGAGAGAATATCTCAACTATATACTAAACTAGGAGCTAGCTAGTTGGAGAAGATCTCTCACATCCAACTAGATATACAACAACCTCCTAAATAATATAATGAAACAACTTATGTAGATATAAACTCTACATTATAATAAACATTACAACAATGAGTCATAATTGTATGATATGATGAATAATCATGTATTAATTAATAAGGCATGTAGGAGTTATTCCAACACTCGTCAAGTAAATAACTAAGTTATTTAAAAAAAAAAGACACTTTAAACCTTATTATAGTTCATTGTGAGCATTTAGTGATAAGAGATGCTTCTAAGAAGGTATCTAAGGTATTATGTGTTGAAAAAATTAGAAATAAAGTGTATATGTGGGTTCAAAACTCACTAAATTAATAATTGGTATCAATTTACAAATAGACTCAATTATAAATCAACATAGGAAAATTGGAATTAGCTCAGAAAATAGAAAATTGAAGAGTTGGTAGATAAAATGGACATGTTTTAGGCCAAGATTGAAAAGATGAGGTTGGAGAAAGAGTATGTTAATGAGGGGAACCAATCAATGGCTCAACCTCCCCTTTCAGTTGGATCATTTGGAGTGGAAATCATGATGGATAAGGAGGATGCTACAATGCAGCAGTCATCAATTCAAACAATGAAAAATACTATGTTATTCAGTCTACCAAGAATGGTAACAGCTTGGAAGCCCATTGTGGGCTTAATATTTAGTAGTTTTTTAACTATGCAATGTTTTGGAAGATTTTTTTTTTCGCTAGGACAGTTTAGACAACAATACACTTGCCAGATAGATAGTGGTAGAACTGGAACTTTTAATCTAGTAGCTAGAGTTGAATGTAGTGTTGATATTTTGAGAAACAATTCAACAATTTTGATTGTGGACCTTTTAATGATTCGTATTATCTTGTTGGATGGTTCGACTACAATTTTATTTTAATACAAATATATAGCCTCTTCTTTTTTAATGGAAAATATATTTTTTTGCCCATATGTTTTGTTAAATATTTTATTTTTCACGTATGTTTTAGCATAAAGTGTACATGTGTATAGATTATGTGAGTAAAAGTAATTCGTCAATTTTACCATATGGAATGTTTTATGCAAAATCAATTACATGAGCCCTTTTCACAATTTTTTACTCTTTTGTTTATGTGTAAATTTTTACTTTCATATATTAGTGAAGCTATAAGTTTTTTGTTTCAAAATGAATACAATTTAACAACTAAATATGAACAAGGGTTACATGGCAGCTTAGTCCCTACTATGAAGCTTTGGTGTAGGATTGCATAGAAATATGATGTCTGGCACTAGCACTTTTGGCCACATCAAGTTCAAAGGAAGACTATGCAGATGAACAAGAATGGTACACTTACAGAGAACATATACATTATAACCACAAATCCAAGATGCTTTGTAAAGATTGATTTTAGTGTTGTTTTTGTTTAGATTAGTATTGGAACGATGCATGATCAACTCTCATATGCATATGCATATATAATATCTATATTTATGGCCTTGAGTAATAGAACTATGATTATTGTTGTTGCGCGGTTATGATTAATTCATTGATTTGATGGCAAATACAACATGAAGGGGCACTAGGTTTTGTACATTGAAATATCTTGCATTCCAATTCCAAGACCAAGACATTCACCTATGCTTTGTATAGTAAAGCACATGACATAACTATTAAATAAGGGAGTATTATACAAAGGGGCACAATGAACAATCAATCATACTACATTTCCCTCAATAAAGGGATGGACATGACTATAAAGTATGGTGTGGATGCAATTTGTGTAATTGTCTTCTTATTGTCGAGTAAATGATAAGGGATTGTAGAGTTAAAGCCAAAAATCTATTACCATTGTTTGATAGGGACCAAGCACTTACTAAAAACATCTCATCATTTACAATACACCACGATATGATCATCAAGGATCATTTGGAGGCTCAAAGGATGTGCTTGACCTTTTATTTGGTATAATGTCATCACCACTAAGAATTGGTGAACACCATCTATATAGATTTGTTGCAATGTCAAGAACATTAAAATAATGTGATATACAATTGTATAGGCGTCATATTAGCCCGGTGGGTTAGCTCAAGTGGATGAGTGTCGTTGTTTGCTCGAATGAGGTTTCGGGGTCAAATCCCTAGCCAGGAGCCTGTTTAGGGCCTCACTTGATGTATCCACTAGGTTAGGCCCATAATCGGGCAAAACGGTTTACCCCGTTTACCATCCACGAAATGTGGGGAAGTACTCGGGGCGTGTTGCATTCCCAAAAAAAAAAAAATGTATAGGTATCATACATATATATGCATGTTGGTTATCATGGTTGTTTTCTTTGTGCTAATGTGATCTTTGATTTAACTACATATGTATAACCTCTCACAATGGACATTGTATTTTGTTTTGATGTATAATGGAATGTGTATTATGTATTTAAAAGGTTCTCTGTATGAGATCACCAAATTGTATTTACATAAGTTGTTTATGTAAGAACTTGTTTATGTCCTCTCCTCACATGGATCACATTGAAATGTTCTCTTGTGATGTTTTGTATTCATCCAAGCTATAATTTTTTAATGGTTTAATGTTTCATTGATGGATACATAATTATGTGTTGGTGTTTGGTCACTTAA
>JASDQU010243070.1:278150-291008 GCA_032191745.1 Picea mariana
TTTGAAGGGTGTCAACGGCCAAAGCCTGGTCTGAAATCAATTCATCTGGGGCAGAAACAGCCTCAATTGCATTCACAAAAGCTACCGAATTACTCACTGGAACAAACCACAATGACAACCTACCATAAGTCGCATTGATCAAATACTCCTTGAACAAAAACGAATTGTTCCCACTGCTGAAGCTATCAAGCAAAACAAACCCATCTGTTTTCACTGTGCGATTAATATCAAAATTATAAGATGATTTCTGAGTGAAAATGTGTGCTGTCAAATAGAGTTCAGAGGGAACACTTGCACCGGAATTGGCCTGAGCTGGAATGTTGCGTTCTGATCGCGATAACCTTTCTCTGTCCATCTATCTTCTCTGTTGTTCAACAACCCTTTGTTCGCCATCTCCCATGGTGTCGTCCACGTGCCTAAGGTTCCAGTGAGTGGGCTCACAGTACGCTGCAAGGTCACAAACAATTATGGGTATTCCCCGCTCAACAATTCGTTGCCGAACTGGAGCGACCGGTCGCCCGTGGAGACTACGCCCCTTTTTCCCGGCTGCGACTATATGAGCACTGGCTTATTGTCATGGACCATCCCAACGAGGGTAAGGCCACCAAGCAGGAAATGATCGACTGCTATATCCAAACCACCAAGATAGTTGAGAGATCTCCAGAAAGACAGCGACGTGTCACTCCTGCACCTCAGACTACACAGGCACCGATCACTGATCCTCTACTCTCCTCATGTGCCTGGGCACTCCCGTGAGGGAGTCACGCCCAGCCCTGACGCTCTGATACCATGTTAAAATGGGAGAGTAAAGTGATATAAACAGATATTCTATTGCTTTCAATATCAATACAATTGATTCTATTATATAGAGTGTATAGGTTGTTATCAGATCTAACTTGTTCTAAAGATAATTGGAGAGGTTGAGAGAATATCTCAACCACACACCAAACTAGGATCTCACCAATCCAACTCTCTAACAACCTCTTAATAATAGGATCACACAACTCACGTAGAGATGAACTCTACCTCTCAATACATTAGCAAAAACATTAGATAAGTAGGAATTATATATTCCAACAAAGGACACCTAAACTTACGAAGTGAAGTATATATTTAGCGTATACTGCAACATGGTAGATTAATGTTGGGTTCAAGTTAAGCATTAATCTCCAACATTAAATGTTGATTCATTCAATATACATCCAAAGTTATATACCTAAGTTCATAATTCAACCTAGCAATAAATTATGGAGGTTTCTGCATGCCTAGTTCATAATTCAAAGTGGCAATAAATTCTGGAGGTTTCTGCATGCCCCACGACCCCATTCCCCATCCGCTTTTATAATCTTGCCACGAGCCCATCCCAGAAATTCCTTGCGTTGCTCTTGCCACACGGGCCTCTACTAGAAATGTCCTTCTATTGATACATTACATTAGCCTTCGCGTTCCAAAAACTATAGTTGTTCCCACGCTCGGCACGGGAGAAAGATTCCAGCACTAGTTGTTCCCACGCTCTCAGGGGAGAAAGCTTCTTATATCAACTGCTCTTAATCATGAAGATAATATGGTAACCTGTTGGCAATGGAATCAAACTCTTGGTTTTTCACTGGTTGTTCCCACGCTCGGCACGGGAGAAAGCTTTATATCCATTGTTTTTCAGACTGGTAATCATGGAGCTAATCTGGTAAGTTGTTTGCAATGGAATCTAACTCTTGGTTTTGTCCTGTAGCATGGATTCTAATCCCAATCTTGACAACAATTTTGTAAGTTGCTAGTACTTAGCAATCCATCAAACTCTATTGTTATTTTTGGGTTATCAAACTCTTGTTTTGTCCTCTACAAAATAATATTATTCAGAATTCAATTTACAGAGGTAATTGAAGTTTGACATAACTAAATTTTAAAAAATGTATATCTCTTTCGTTCTACATGTATCAACTCCTAGATGGAGTGGGAAAGAGGCATACCAACAATGTTATGGTCAATCAGGTCGTGCAAATCTTGGATTTTCCAAACAGTTGTTGAGTTTGATGGCAGGAACCTTCGACTAGGTCTACAGAGGCCTCGCACCGTAGCATTCACGAACTAGCCACTCAATTGATTAAATGGGAACGAGCTTGCACCTGGGACTGACCTGCAAAATGCTCTACGGCCTGAAAAAATATGGTACAAGGATGTACAATCCTAGCAACTGTATTGTATCGGTAGCAATTAACCAGCAGTTGAAGCATCCTTCATTTTCCTTTAAACCTGATATTTTCTATGACTAAATTCACACCTATTATACGAAACTATCCATTCATTAAATGATTTGTTGGATTTGATGGGTGTATATCTTCTTTTTGGTTGGTTCTTGTACGCTATGGGTACTACTCTTTATGCTATCTATAGTGACCGAAAGCATAGTCGACGCGGACAAGGAAGTAAGAATCTGAAAATTCTTTGAATTTGTATCATGAGTATGGTTAACATCATTGGCTAACCACAATTGTCTGCAGCCAGTCACTCAATCAATGTGACCGACCTTTTCCTTCTCGTGTTTAGGTATTGACTTGGACCAGGCAGCTAACAAAAGGATGATTATGTTGCTGCTGCTTGTTTCGACTTACAGTTGCACTCCTTCTTGAATAATCAATTTTAGTGATAGCATCGGCTTAGCCTTCCTTGAACAGCCCCAAGAAATAAATCTCATTAGTTATTGTGGTCGGTGCTTAGTGGTTTCATGCGTTACCATGACTTAGCATCCTGCCAAGAACCATCTGTCTTAACAACACTAATATCAGAAGCCACTATATGCTCCTACCAGAATACATGCCCCCTTATTATCTCATCGTAGGGCACCCACACTCCGTCTAGCCTTTATTTCTCATGCCTCCCTCCCTTATTCCTAATCCTACTGCCCAGAATGCCTCCTTCTACCTGGTGGCTTGGAAGCAAGCTACCTTCACCCACCTTCTCTCTTGAAACCAAACCTCCCTGTGTGATTCTAGAAAGAAGAGGAACTTGAAGCTACTCAACTGAGAGGAGAAGAAAAAAAATCAGACCATAACCACACTTCGCCCCCGAACGAAAAATACAGATAGTAAAGTAAAACTCGTGGATAATGGCATTGCACGAGACACCCGCTAGTAATATAAACCTCCCATTATTTTCCTGATCTAATCCTTACTATGGTTGAGGGGAAACGAATATAATTCCTTTTGTTGCTTTCCACTGAACGAAATAGATGAATCTGACCAGGTACATTGGAATACTTAGAGGCCCTGCCCTTACCCTGCTAACACAGGCTTCTTGTCTATCAGCTCACTCTGTTGTCCCAGTTCATACAGCTATCCTCCCCCTGCTTTACTCTTAGTAGTTGTTTATTTCTACGAGGCACATGAGGTACTCACTTGTCAACATAATTAACCAGCGAACCATTCACGTGTCATGTCTAATATTCACTCTTTAACACACGTGTTTAAGTGTTGGGCTTTTTACTAGTCTGGCATATACTTTATATTCACATAAGCCCAATCTTAGCTTATTCTTTATATTCACATAAGCCATATCTTTTCGTGTGACTATGTTAGTAATTTTGTATTCTTTGTAATCTACTCTACAAGTTATAAGAACACTTTGTTTCATTTGATACATAAAACAGTAGAAAGGAAAACTATATTATGAGGATGATAAATGATATTGGGCGCCCATTATTATTAAAAGACTGACATATTGAATTTAATTCAAGACTACTTTAAAATATGTAATATTTAGTGTAATAAATGTTCTTGATAATAAATCCTGATAGTTCATGGAGATGTATTAATACTTTTTAAATCTGTAACGGATTTTAGTATTTTATTTTTATGTTCGTTTTGACAAACACTGCATGGTCTCTTAAGCTAAATGTTGGTTTATTTCCATCAAATTTCCTCCTGTAAAACGTAGTCTTCATGGGTTAATTGAAATTTAATTAAGAGTAATAATTTATAAAATCTAAGATGATCTCTTAAATGGACAATTTCTTCTTGTCTTCATAACTTTTTCCAAAACAATTATGATATTGCTATTTCAATATTGGATTTTGTTAATATGAACGTTTATATAAATGTACTGGAGATTTTAGAGACTTTGAATTTGCATGGTTTACTAAGCTTCAATATTTAAATATTTTATCTTTTTATATATACAATTTTTTACAAAGTCGCAAGTCTCAGAATTAGTTAAATTAATTTTACTAATACATCAAGTATTTCGTTTACCTTGTATTAAGCTATATATCTATAGATATGTATGAGAGTTAACATTGTGTGATGCATATAAGGAAATAAATTAGTTTACTCTTAATTAAATTTCAATTAATTTAAATTAACCTGTTACAAGAAGACTAAGTTTTCCATGAAGGGAATTTGAAGGAAATAAAAGAGCATTTAGGTTAAGACTAGTATTAGAACACGCATTATTTCTCAAAACTAAACTTACATTCTCCGTGTAAGTTGAACTTAAGACTAGTCTTAGAACATGCACTATTTCTCAAAACTAAACTTTCATTCTCGATGTAAGTTGAACCATCCGTGCTAACTCAAGATTCATTAACATTTAGCTTGAGACTAGTATTAGAACATGCAGTATTTCTCAAAACTAAACTTGCATTCTCGGTGTAAGTTGAACTTAAGACTAGTATTAGAACATGCACTATTTCACTAAACTTGCATTCTCAGTGTAAGTTGAACCATCCGTTCTAACTCAATATTCATAATGCAATAAGAACCACTCGTTTTAACTCAAGATTTATTAACTTTTGTACTAATACAAACTCAAACTCAACATATGCTTGAAAACTCTTGTACTAATACAAACCCAACATATGCTTTGAAAAGTGAGCATATCAGTTGGATGTTTGACTTGTTGAACTATCCTGCTGGACGGACTAGGTGAACGTATGATGTGCTAGACTGGATTGAAAACATATTTCCTTGGCAGGGACTTGCTGCACTTTGTAGCTCCTCTGGTTATTATAATTGTAATATATTGTTCATTATAATTGGCATGTGTATTGTGTCAATATATTATTTATATACCCGAGTAGCTACACCACAATGGAGACTTCTTCAACTTTGGTTTTTACTCACATCCTTTGTAAAAGTTTAATAAGTTCACAAACTAAGTGGAAAGTTAACATTGTTTAATCGTTACATTTATTGTAAATTAAATTACAGTTAACAATTCACTTATTATAATAACAATTTACTCCTTGATGCAAACGGATGAACTAGCGATATATTACCCAAACACATTTACCATGTTCTAAACTAGCATACATCGGAGCAGGGAAAAGGAACGATGAATTGTTCTAATGATTACATTGCTTAAAGATAGGTGGTGCTTTTTTTTTTTTTGGATGATAGATGATCCATTCAACAACTCCTTTTTTTTTTTTGGTTCATTCGCAAACAGATGGTAGTTGCTCTTGGAATACTAAGAGGGGGGTGAATACTAAGAGGGGGGTGAAGCACTATGAGAATTTTTTACCACTTTTAATCACAATATGTAAACTTCAACTTTATCAGCAGTGTTTAATAGTTTATCACTTATGCATTCATTATATCATTGCATCATAAACAATATCATTCATTAGTGCATAATAAACAACCATAGATACATAGTACACCAGAATTTACGTGGAAACCCAAATGGGAGAAAACCATGCAATGATTTCGTATATATATCAAGAATACATTCATAGGAAGCACCAACTGGAAAGAGGCTCTAACCCCCTATTTATAAGCTCCAACCTGAAGGAAGCTACAACTCCCTGAATTATCCAGTTACAACTAGAATGAGGCACCAACCCCCTAGTTTATAGGCTGCAACCCAAAGGAAGCTCCAACTCTATGTGTTATCTGGATCCAACCAGAAGGAGGCTACGACCCCTTGATTTACAGGCTCCAACCTGAATGAAGCTCCAACTCCATTTGTTCTCCGACACCAATCGAAAGGAGGCTACAACCCCCTTTCCTTGCCCCCTCATGTCGCCCTGAAATATAAGCGTAGACCCAACCTGTCACTATCACCAATACCGTTACTACCACTGTCTCATCAACCTGTAATCAACCTGTCATTGTCACTGTCACATCAACCTGTAAGTATCATTGTCACATCAATATGAAACTAAAGATCAACCAATCATCCAACCTGTCACTGTCTCTGTCACATCAATCTGAAATTGATGATCAACCAATCATCAAACCTGTCATTGTCCCTATCACCGTCACCGTCACTGTCATTGTCATTGATATATCATCATCAACCAACTATAACCATCTCCACCCACATGGATACCAAAACCATCACCATACCATGTGAATCAACCATGTACCAAGATATACCATAAACCATGCACTATGAGATGTGCCTCATCCATATACCATATCACTCATGATATGTCTCAATCATGCCATACACCATATACTATAAGACATCATTAGTGAAGTGCCTCAAGCATGTGATAACATCACCATGACATATACCAAACCAGATACCAAGATAGCCAAGATATGCTTCTAATCAATGTACCATGACATCACAAATATGTTTCTCAACGTGTACCAACATCACCAAGACATGCCTCAAGCATGTACCACAACATCCAATGCATGTACCTCAAACATGTGCCATAACCTCATCAAAAAGTGCCTCAAACATGCATCAATATCACAAAGAAATGTAGCTCATACATGTACCAAAAATATGTCTCACACCATGCACATAAGATGTTTGTTGGACACATCAACCACACTGAGAGGGGGGGTGAATCAATGTAGGGCTCTTTTTAACACTTCCCCTTCACAAAAACTCCTTATATAGTTAGAAATCACCATTTACTTATTACTTATTGTTGTCATTTATAACCAGTTGAACATACATCAGCAACATATACCAGCAACAAATATCGTCAATAAGTCATCACCACAAAGAACACAAGATGTATGTACAATTTTCTTTTTATTACGGACTACAATACTTGGGTTATCAGCAACAACTGAATAGAGTTGCAACTCCACAAGAGCATCAGCTCTACAATGCAAGACTCAGCTTACACGATTCATCACCAACTAAGAAGAGGAATCAATCCCCGACAGATACCAATCTATCAATAGGTACACGACCTGTCAGTAGTGCAGCACGCCTTCAGTCACATCTACTTATGTATTTCATTGTCCAACATGAACCATAAGCAATCACAACACATCTATGCTCTCCCACAACTTACTCATGCTCCTCAACCATACAATATCAATGCTACTTAATCATGTATAAGCAACCATTATACTATGGAAATCATATCAATATTGAACCATAAGAGTACTGCTCACTCTATCAATCAACCAACATAACCATATCACAACAGCCATACCAAGAATGCCTTAAGCATTCACCATAAAATACGAAAGAATATCCATCAATACAACTATGTAATCATACCAGAGTTTCTATGGCAGATCTGAGCCCATAGAATGCATATCTGGAACTTGCTTCAAACTTCAAGAACCTGGCATCAGCTCACACTCTAGTCTCCATTGGGGTCCATGAGAACTTGCAATCCCTCTCTTACTCAGAATAGATCTTCAAGCTATGCTCAAGAGATGATTTTCACAAGAGACCTTTGTTTCTTATTTATACTCTTCAAGTAGCTTCCTTAGAAGCATCTTTTAGGCCACTTTGTCCACATAGTCACCTATGTCCAATTTTGCTCAATTTCCCACTTGTCTATGTATCCAATAGCCACTTGACCACTTAACCCATTTTCCTCATTTTAGGGTTAACCTTCTTATAACCACTTTCCATAATTAGAAATTTCTCCATTTACTTTATTATTTAAATAATCCTCCTTGACTTTGTCATTTCACTTTATTATTTAAATAATCCTCTTTGATTTTGTCACTCCACTTTATTATTTAAATAATCCTCTTTGACTTTGTCACTTCACTTTATTATTTAAATAAACATCTTTGACTTTGTCACTTCACTTTATTATTTAAATAATCCTCTTTGACTTTGTCACTTCACTTTATTATTTAAATAATCTCTTATTTGCAATCACTTTGACTTCTTTGACCTTTTGGGGCTTCAAGCCAACATATGAAGGTCCTCCAACTTCGTAAGGCCATAACTCTCAAACTGTGAGGAGTTATGTGACGTTCCACGTACCACCAAAAATGGCTTGACAAGCACTATCCATCTAGGATAGTTTCACTAACAAATTCAATGATATTCATCTCATTATTCCACAACTAAGCATGGATTCTCTAACCATACTACTAGGATAACTCAACCGTAAAGCGTCTTCCCTTGAGGGATTTCACCATAAGGGGACCACTTTGGAGTTCACCGCAAAGCATATTCCCGTGAGGGCTTTTGCCATAAGGGAACCACTTTGGAGTTCATCCATTTGTACAACCATGACCTTTGGAGTTCACTGCAAAGCGTCTTCCCATGGGGGATTTCACCATAAGGGGGCCACTTTGGATTTCATCCATTTGTACAACCATGACAATAAAATAATGAGTCATCTTTACATCAATCCAACTACAACTCATTGATCCATCTTCATCTATGCATATGACTATGACTCCTCTTGACATCAAGGTCAATACATGATCCATCAATCAAGGTCAATACATGATCCATCAATCACTACATCAATATACTATGACAAGACATTTTTCCTTTGACATCAATCCTTTCACATGAATCCTTTGGCATCAATGACAACGTGATCCAACAATCTCCCCCTTTGGAATTGATAGCAATACCAACATTGATGTCAACATCAATCATTGATGGAAACATGTAGACAAGGCATTGCTCTACATCAATAGGCATCTCAATCACATTAATGTGACTATCTCTCCCCCTTTGACATCAATGGAAAAGGTTCCTTCTCCCCTTGGGGTTGCTCCCCCTGCATGAACTCTCCTTGGGCATGCTCCCCCTGTCTGAATGCCTTTGATCTTCCTCTGGATAATCTATCCCCTTCTGAACAAGGGATATCACTCTGATATAATGATGAATATATATAGCTCATGCTCCCCCTGTGACTATCGCTCCCCCTGGAACTATTCCTATGTGCACTCTCTCCAAGTATAGGTCTCTTTTTCAAGTATTTATCTTTGCATCTGATAAATCTCTCCTCCTGGAATCATGGGAAGAAGAATGACTCCCCCTATGGGTATGTCTCCCCCTATCTTCTCTGCAATATGAACAATATGCTACCACTGMAATATGTTTTTGCTTCAAATGTTATTGCTCAAACGGAACATAGATCAAYTGCTCTTTCTATGACGATCCTTGGACCTGTCCATGCATMTAAGATAGTATTTCAACACTYAACCATATATCACCACCATACATACAACAATTATGTATGCCAACATGTAATCATGAAAACCTGCAACAAACATGTCAGACCYTGCAATAAACCATGTCAGACCCTGCAACACAGATTTATACCATCATACCATGCTGCAACTCATATGCATAGCCCTTTTCCCAAGGATTTTTACCACAGATATGTGGTCTACTGCACAGACAGTTCGCGTATGTATGCGACCTATTCATAGGTCAACTTGTGTATGTACATGATTGTTACCATTGTAACCCGTGTATGCTTCTGAAGATGACAAACTTGAGCTTCCCTTAAGGCTGCCATTCTGCTCTGGTTGTTCAGTCTTCTTTACCCACTTCTGAAGGTGTCCCTGCTTCTCAGAACTTGAGCTGTGAGATTCCATCTTTTCAAAAATGTATTCCTTCCTAACTTCATGCCTTCTTCTAGTCATGCTATATGAAGTCCTCATCATGGACTTTCTTCTTGTGTTCCATCAATCCTGGGATTTGTGGCCAAATCCACTACAGCCGTAACATCTCATGGTGTGACAATGAGCAACAATATGTCCTACTCGATTATATCTCCAACACCTTAGGGTGTTATGAAATCTTTCACTATCTTTCCATGCATAATATCTAAGTTCCAAATATTTGTGACCATATTCATTACATGAGTAACATTGACCATGAAAAACATTTTCATACCTTTGCTTTGGTGTCCATCTTGAAGGTGTCTCTCTTCTTTGAGGTGTAAAGATGGCTTCTTGGTGTCTTCCTTGCTTTGTTCTTTTGAGACTTTCCTTACCTTGTGTAGATGGTTGACTTGCAACATTATTTCCATCTTTTGGGAGTGAGGGACTTACCTCATGCTTCTTTAAGGTGCTTGCTTCAGCATGTGTAGTTTCTTTGTTGTATCCAAGACCTGTTTTATCATTTGATGATCTTTGACTATCCAAGATCTCATTCAATATTGTTGAGCTATTCAAGAACTTGTTTGACTTCTCTACTTTCTTTCTAAGATCAACAACCTCAGCTTCCAACTTATGACATGACTCTTCATTTTCATTTACTTGACTCTTTAGTAATTCCTCTACCCTTTTGGCTTCTTCAATTTGGGTCTTGAGATGGACATTGCCTTCAAGACTTTTGCTAATCTCATCATCTACCTTCTTATGTTCTTCTATTTCATTCTTTATTCTTTTGATC
This sequence comes from Picea mariana, assembly GCA_032191745.1. Lineage (NCBI taxonomy): Eukaryota > Viridiplantae > Streptophyta > Pinopsida > Pinales > Pinaceae > Picea > Picea mariana. The sequence continues at coordinate 288,726 of JASDQU010243070.1, forward strand.
TCTTCTTCTTTTTCTTCTAATTGAGTCTTTTTACTTTCTTCTTGTTTCTTGAGCATTTCCTTTAACTTCAAGATATGCCTTCGATTCCTTTTAAGAAACCTTTTAGTGTTCTCAGAAAGATAGCTATATTATATGTAACAATGGTCATAGTTGTATTCAAATAGACCCCATTCAACTTTCCTTTTAAGATCTGATAGTTCTTCTTCTACTCCTTCCATGTGATAACTATCATCTAATTCTACATATACTATCTCTAGATTTTCTTCTTCACTTGTAGATAAATATTCAACACCATCACATTTTGAAATATTCCAATCATGGGATTTTGAAGATTCTTTACCTTCATTGATCTTGATGGAGTTGTCTTCAAGGTCTTCCTTTTTTCCAACATCATCACATTTATAATCATTGCAATTTGAGGATTTTGGAGATTCTTTACCTTCATTGTTCTTGATGGAGTTGTCTTTAGTGTCTTCCTTATTGCTTTGGTATGTATCCTCTAGCTTTAGCCATAGATCCTTGGCGGAAGTGCATTGTCCCATGATTTATTTGATAGAACTTGAAAGTCCACTAAGAATGGTCTTGAAATCCAATGCATCATTCTTCTGCTCTTCCCTTTGAGCTGCAAACTTGACTTGTTCTTCAAAGGAACCGTTCCACCAATATCTTATTTCCAAACACCCACTTCTATTTCCTTCAAATGAACCTTCATTTCTATTCTCCATGTAGAATAGTTTTCCTCATCAAGGATTGGAACTTCATCATCCATTTGTGTGTCCATGGATATCTTCCAAGATTGTTAAAGCTTATAGGGAAGGCTTGCTCCGATACCAATTGTTGGACACACCGACCACACTGAGAGGGGAGGTGAATCAGTGTAGGGCTCTTTTTAACACTTTCCCTTCACAAAAACTCCTTAGTTAGCAATCATCATTTACTCATTACTTATTGTTTTCATTTATAACCAGTTGAACATACATCACAACATATACCAGTAACAAATATCATCAATAAGTCATCACCACAAGAAACACAAAGAACACAAGATGTATGTACAATTTTCTTTTTATTATGGACTACAATCCTTGGGTTATCAGCAACAACCGAATAGAGTTACAACTCCACAAGAGCACTAGCTCTACAATGCAAGACTCGGCTTACACAACTCAACACCAACTGAGAAGAGGAATCAATCCTCAATAGATATCAATATGTCAACAGGTACGCGACATGTCAGTAGTGCAACACGCCTTCAGCCGCATCTACTTATGTCTTTCATTGTCCAATCCGAACCATAACCAATCACAACACATCTATGCTCTCCCACAACTTACTCATGCTCCTCAACCATACAATATCAATGTTATTTAATCATGTATAAGCAACTAGTATACTATGGCAATCATATCAGTATTGAACCATAAGAGTGCTTCTCACTCTATCAATCAACCAACATAACTGTAATATCCCATGGTAGTGCCCCAAATATATTATGAATTGTAATCATGTTTTGCAGGCTGGTGAGCCGAATATTGATAAGTTGGACGGATTATGTGTTTATTAGGCTGGAGAGCCTAAGTGTTAAGGCCAGGAGCCTGATTTTGTATATGTAATTATGTAGATCATTAATATAGTATATGAGCATCGTTGTGTGCCTACCGACCATGAAGAAAGAGTGATGGGGGAATAATCTTCCACAGAATGGGTAAGGGAGAGGGGGCTGAAAGGTTGGAAGAGGGGCTAAGCTTGAGGTCTTAAGTCCTTGAATAATAATTTATTATTATTCCAAAGTGGTGTGAAAGGTATAATTTTTATCCTAAGTTCCTGGAAAAAGGGAATGCATACTTGATGGAGTGCATGCAGCTTCATGGGTGACATGTGTTGGCCCAGGCACATGAAATTTAACCCAAGAATTGAGTCGTGATGGGGGTTCCTCCTCCATTATGTCATTTGTTGTCTGAACTGTGTTACCTTTGCGTATGATCGATGCATACCTCACATAGATCTGAAACCCGAAATCATTAAACCTATGTGATCAACTGGTGTATTCCCGTGAATTTTATCTAGTCTCTGCGTTTGGCCTCCATCATCGACCTCTGCATAATTTTCTTGTCACGCATTCTGAAACCGGTAATCCATGGACTGAGCCATGTCTCCTATGCGTCATGTGAACCCAATGTATCCACATTGCAATCTGAGTTCGTGTTTAACCATTTGGGTTGTTGTCTTCTATGAAACCTGAGCATATTGTAATTGTCTATGTCATGTTTGTTATAATTGTGG
>JASDQU010243070.1:291028-301124 GCA_032191745.1 Picea mariana
TGCAATAAACCATGTCAGACCCTGCAACACAGATTTATACCATCATACCATGCTGCAACTCATATGCATAGCCCTTTTCCCAAGGATTTTTACCACAGATATGTGGTCTACTGCACAGACAGTTCGCGTATGTATGCGACCTATTCATAGGTCAACTTGTGTATGTACATGATTGTTACCATTGTAACCCGTGTATGCTTCTGAAGATGACAAACTTGAGCTTCCCTTAAGGCTGCCATTCTGCTCTGGTTGTTCAGTCTTCTTTACCCACTTCTGAAGGTGTCCCTGCTTCTCAGAACTTGAGCTGTGAGATTCCATCTTTTCAAAAATGTATTCCTTCCTAACTTCATGCCTTCTTCTAGTCATGCTATATGAAGTCCTCATCATGGACTTTCTTCTTGTGTTCCATCAATCCTGGGATTTGTGGCCAAATCCACTACAGCCGTAACATCTCATGGTGTGACAATGAGCAACAATATGTCCTACTCGATTATATCTCCAACACCTTAGGGTGTTATGAAATCTTTCACTATCTTTCCATGCATAATATCTAAGTTCCAAATATTTGTGACCATATTCATTACATGAGTAACATTGACCATGAAAAACATTTTCATACCTTTGCTTTGGTGTCCATCTTGAAGGTGTCTCTCTTCTTTGAGGTGTAAAGATGGCTTCTTGGTGTCTTCCTTGCTTTGTTCTTTTGAGACTTTCCTTACCTTGTGTAGATGGTTGACTTGCAACATTATTTCCATCTTTTGGGAGTGAGGGACTTACCTCATGCTTCTTTAAGGTGCTTGCTTCAGCATGTGTAGTTTCTTTGTTGTATCCAAGACCTGTTTTATCATTTGATGATCTTTGACTATCCAAGATCTCATTCAATATTGTTGAGCTATTCAAGAACTTGTTTGACTTCTCTACTTTCTTTCTAAGATCAACAACCTCAGCTTCCAACTTATGACATGACTCTTCATTTTCATTTACTTGACTCTTTAGTAATTCCTCTACCCTTTTGGCTTCTTCAATTTGGGTCTTGAGATGGACATTGCCTTCAAGACTTTTGCTAATCTCATCATCTACCTTCTTATGTTCTTCTATTTCATTCTTTATTCTTTTGATCTCTTCTTCTTTTTCTTCTAATTGAGTCTTTTTACTTTCTTCTTGTTTCTTGAGCATTTCCTTTAACTTCAAGATATGCCTTCGATTCCTTTTAAGAAACCTTTTAGTGTTCTCAGAAAGATAGCTATATTATATGTAACAATGGTCATAGTTGTATTCAAATAGACCCCATTCAACTTTCCTTTTAAGATCTGATAGTTCTTCTTCTACTCCTTCCATGTGATAACTATCATCTAATTCTACATATACTATCTCTAGATTTTCTTCTTCACTTGTAGATAAATATTCAACACCATCACATTTTGAAATATTCCAATCATGGGATTTTGAAGATTCTTTACCTTCATTGATCTTGATGGAGTTGTCTTCAAGGTCTTCCTTTTTTCCAACATCATCACATTTATAATCATTGCAATTTGAGGATTTTGGAGATTCTTTACCTTCATTGTTCTTGATGGAGTTGTCTTTAGTGTCTTCCTTATTGCTTTGGTATGTATCCTCTAGCTTTAGCCATAGATCCTTGGCGGAAGTGCATTATCCCATGATTTATTTGATAGAACTTGAAAGTCCACTAAGAATGGTCTTGAAATCCAATGCATCATTCTTCTTCTCTTCCCTTTGAGCTGCAAACTTGACTTGTTCTTCAAAGGAACCGGTCCACCAATAGCTTATTTCCAAACACCCGCTTCTATTTCCTTCAAATGCACCTTCATTTCTATTCTCCATGTAGAATAGTTTTCCTCATCAAGGATTGGAACTTCATCATCCATTTGTGTTTCCATGGATATCTTCCAAGATTGTTAAGGCTTATAGGGAAGGCTTGCTCCGATACCAATTGTTGGACACACCGACCACACTGAGAGGGGAGGTGAATCAGTGTAGGGATCTTTTTAACACTTTCCCTTCACAAAAACTCCTTAGTTAGCAATCATCATTTACTCATTACTTATTGTTTTCATTTATAACCAGTTGAACATACATCACAACATATACCAGCAACAAATATCATCAATAAGTCATCACCACAAGAAACACAAAGAACACAAGATGTATGTACAATTTTCTTTTTATTATGGACTACAATCCTTGGGTTATCAGCAACAACCGAATAGAGTTACAACTCCACAAGAGCACTAGCTCTACAATGCAAGACTCGGCGTACACAACTCAGCACCGACTGAGAAGAGGAATCAATCCTCAATAGATATCAATATGTCAACAGGTACGCGACATGTCAGTAGTGCAACACGCCTTCAGTCGCATCTACTTATGTCTTTCATTGTCCAATCCGAACCATAAACAATCACAACACATCTATGCTCTCCCACAACTTACTCATGCTCCTCAACCATACAATATCAATGTTATTTAATCATGTATAAGCAACTAGTATACTATGGCAATCATATCAGTACTGAACCATAAGAGTGCTTCTCACTCTATCAATCAACCAACATAAATGTAATATCCCACGGTAGTGCCCCAAATATATTATGAATTGTAATCATGTTTTGCAGGCTGGTGAGCCAAATATTGATAAGTTGGAGGGATTATGTGTTTATTAGGCTGGAGAGCCTAAGTGTTAAGGCCAGGAGCCTGATTTTGTATATGTAATTATGTAGATCATTAATATAATATATGAGCATCGTTGTGTGCCTACCGACCATGAAGAAAGAGTGATGGGGGACTAATCTTCCATAGAATGGGTAAGGGAGAGGGGGCTGAAAGGTTGGAAGAGGGGCTAAGATTGAGGTCTTAAGTCCTTGAATAATAATTTATTATTATTCCAAAGTGGTGTGAAAGGTATAATTTTTATCCTAAGTTCCTGGAAAAAGGGAATGCATACTTGATGGAGTGCATGTAGCTTCATGGGTGACATGTGTTGGCCCAGGCACATGCAATTTAACCCAAGAATTGAGTCGTGATGGGGGTTCGTCCTCCATTATGTCATATGTTGTCTGAACTATGTTACCTTTGCGCATGATCGATGCATACCTCACATAGATCTGAAACCCGAAATCGTTAAACCTATGTGATCAACTGGTGTATTCCCGTGAATTTTGTCTAGTCTCTGCGTTTGGCCTCCATCATCGACCTTTGCATAATTTACTTGTCACGCATTCTGAAACCGGTAATCCATGGACTGAGCCATGTCTCCTATGCGTCATGTGAACCCAATGTATCCACATTGCAATCTGAGTTCGTGTTTAACCATTTGGGTTGTTGTCTTCTATGAAACCTGAGCATATTGTAATTGTCTATGTCATGTTTGTTATAATTGTGGGTTTTTGTGGCCACGCAGTCCTTGGGCTAAGTGTGATTTGTTACCATCATTTGTTCCTTGTTGAGCCATCTGTTGTCCTCCTTCTGCTAGAATGGAGCTAAAGAAGCAGGTTGTCAGGCATGTGTGCAACACTCTCTCCAGGTGAGAGAGGTGGTTGTGGTTGAAGAGGCAGGTTGTCAGGCCTATGAGCGACTCTCTCCATGTGAGAGAGTGCACGAAGGAAGTGAGAACTCTTGGAAGGGGTCATGTAGCTGCCACAGAGCTCGGCGAATTCTGGTCAGACCTGTTGTTGAAGCCCAAGGCAAGGCAGGTTTAGCAGCCGAAGGATTGTCCTGGTGACAGTGAAGGTGTATACTCATGGGGTGGGATAGGCATGTGGGGAATGAGAGTCTATGAGCAGTGGGAATAAGTGGCTCATGGGAGAGAATCCATCATCATAAACTGTGTGTCTTCATGTTGACCTTGCCTAGCCTAGGATTCCCTTTCCCAGTGGAGCTTAGTCCCAACTCGGGGGTGACCTACTGCTGAGAGTGATGAGCAGCGCAGTCTAAGGCTGGGAGATTCGTGGAAGGTCTGCACGCAGTTGGTGGTGTTATGCCAATTTAAAAGATAAGGATTAATTATGTACTTAATTTATATGTGATGCATGTCTGTGTCTTGAAATGTATCATGTATTCCGTTGCAAGTTTGAATTGTTGTTAATTCTATTTAAGTCTGTATGACAGCAGTAACTCCATGTTAAATCTGTTAATTCTATTATTTATGCATATTCTTTATAAGTATGTATGAGATTGTTTCCGCGTAGTAGCATTGCCCGGCAGTGGGAGTGATGGTCGGGGACGTTACAATATGGTATCAAAGTCCATGGTTTCAACGTTGAGCCTGGATGGGTCGGATAAGTGGTCTTTGGACCCAAGGTTTCAAGTGGAAATGGTGTTCGGATGGAACCAATTTCGAACCTTCGAATGTTTCTAAGTGCCAAGAGGTTATTTGGTCATGTTACGAAGCTCTAGAGGAGTAGCGGTAGAATAAAACGGCAACCGGTGTGGTATTTGACCACAGAGAGAGAGAGAGAGAGCGTTCAACACTTGGGGTGTTGGAGCTATAGGATCTGTTCGGAAGGAGAGGAAAAACCTTTACGACCATCAGATCTGGAGAAGGTGCAGGAAGGTTATCCTAGAATCCTTTCGGAGTTCGACAGTTGGGAGAAGTGGAATGCACTGAGGCATAAAATCCTGAAGGAGATCTACACCGTAGATCGTAGGAAAAGAGTCTGGACCATTAGATCCATGTCCAGAAAGGCAAAGGAGAGTCACTTTGGAGGATTTCAAGTGTGGAGTATGACAAACTCCCGAAGTCCCGAAGTAGATCTCAATCGTCGTTGCAAAAAAAACATGTCAAGAGATCGTGTACTTCATGTGTAAGTACTTCATGAGGAGGCAAGGGTTGTGAGTTTGAAACTCCCAAAGCCCGAAGTGTCGAATTCGCTCATAGTCGTTGATCGTGAAGGAGGACATGCATCGGTAGATCGCGAACTCTGGGAGAAAGTGCTCCGGGCAAAAGCGAGCGTAGAGGAGTTGAAACTCCTGAAGCCCGAAGAGTTGAAGTGGTGATTCATGATGACATCACCTGGAGGTGACGTGGACACATGGGATGTGTGCCACGTGTCAGTGGGTTTAGAACCCGTGGAATATTGAAATGGCATTTGGAACGTGACGAGTGTCACCCATCTAAATAGGCCACGTATCAGTCGCTAGTATGCTACCATGTGGCATCCTATGTGAGCAAGGGTTAGCGGGGCCTGAGGTTACGTAACGTAGTTAAAGGTCGGAGGACCCACAGTGGCATTCATTACGATATATCAAGATCAACGGCCAGGAGACATTGCGAGGACCCAAGTTGCATGAGAGATAATTATCCAAGGCGGTCTCGCAATCCAAACCTTGGTTTCACTGAAGGGTTACATGTCAGCGTTAGGAGAATTGTGGGATGAAAGGCGGGTTTCTCCAAACCACCATTGCATGCCCCCGCAATTGGAAAACGTTAAGTGATGTGACGTAATAACGTCACCTAAGGTGACGTGGAAGTGTTCAGAGATTAATGGTTGGGGGTGTGCGGATGTGAAATCTTCCAAAGTCCCAAAATCCTTGAACTCAGACGCCTGAGGTTCCACAAGTGTCAACCGTTGGATGCTGGGTAGACGTGGACCGTTGATCCACCCTACTGCGTGATTTTGGTAACTTGGAACTCTGAGTGATCGTTGTGTTATGCTTGGAAACCTTCCAAAGACAAAAGCCGAAGGCTTGAGTACATGCTTATTGATCTAGCATCTGATCATGACCCATGGTCGCGTGGGTTGGGGACTGAGAGAAAGGGGCTAGTGCCCGAAAACTTAGCAGAGAAGAGCTCCTAAATAAGAAATCTGCGGGGATTCTTGATTGAACGAGAATCACAGAGAATGAAAACTAAATGTTTTCTTGAATCAGATTTGTTTAGGAATGTTGTGGAATTTGTTAAGGAATGATGGCCTGACAAATTTTGGTTGTCTGCACATTGTGTTTTCAGAAGTTTAACGAGTTCCAGAACTGAATAGAGTTGACACTGAGTGCAGAGAAATGGAGGAGACACAGAATGATTCAAATTCAAAGAATGAAGCAAAAGGGATGGATGTCCATTTGGGAGTTGAAGGGTCGAACTCCAATGGGCATGGAGAAGAGCTAGATAAGGAAGGGAATATGATGAAAATCATTGAAATATTACAGAAAGATGCCCAAACTCACCGAGAAGATAGCAGAAAGCTCATGAAATCTAAGGAACAGCAGGGAGAATTCAACTTAAAGTTGATGAAGAGTATAGAGAGAATAGAAAAGAAGTTGCACAAGGAGAGAGACTCGAGCAAAATAGGGAGTCACAAGACTTCTGAGGGAAGAAGATCAAGGAGTGTTGGTAGACACCATCATCACTCCCAAGGTCACTCCAAGAGGAAGTCACACAGTAGTTCAAGCTCATCTCCTACCAGAAAGCATAGGAGATCTAGAGTGGATGAACTAAAGGGAGAAATGAACAAGATTAATCCTCCTACGTTTGATGGAGAACATAAGAAGGTGGAAGATGCGGAAACATGGTTGCTTGGCATGAGGAAATACTTTCAACTGCAAAATTATTCCTCTCATGTAGAAGGTAGAATTGCAATGTATCAATTGAAAGGAAAAGCATCCATGTGGTGGGATCAACTTGTGTAAGTGCAGCACATTAGAGAGAAATATATCACTTGGAAAGAATTCAAGAGGTATTTCGAGAAGAAATACTTGACTAAAAGATACTATGATAGAAAGATGAAAGACTTCTTTGAACTCAAGCTGGGCAGCATGACCATTGATGAATATGAACGAAGATTTTTGGAATTGTTGAAGTATGTCCCATTCATCAAAGATGAGACTGTCAAGATTCAAAGGTATCTAAGTGGATTGCCACCTTCCATCGGTGACAAGATTCAGTATGATGACCCAAAAACTATGGAAGAAACTATAAGGAGGGTGAAATGCTTATATGAGCAGCAAAGAGAGAAGGCTACTTTCCGGAAATCTTGGGAAGACAAGAAGAAATTCAAGATGGGTCAGAGGAAGAAGGGAACTAAGCCACCCTTTTTCAGAAACAATCCTCAAGGAAATCCACCTTTTAGAGAGACCAGGAAGGCTGAAGTGGGTGGGCAAATGCCAAGACCGCCACCTATGGAATGTTGGGGTTGTAAAGGAAACCATATGTACAAAGATTGCGCCCACAGAAATGATAAAGTGAGAGTTGTCCACAATGTTCAGTAGGCTGAAACAGTGGAGGACATGGGCAGTAGAATGCCAAGGATCTACATATCCCTAGAAAACAAGCAAGTTGAATATCAATCGCACATGATTGAAGTGGAAGGTACGATCAACAACCATGCCTTTACTATTTTAATTGATTCAGGGGCTAGACATAGTTATATAGATCCTAGAGTGGTGGAAAGTTTGAATTTATCGAGAAGAAAACATGAGAAGTCTTGGTTAGTGCAGCTGGATACAGGAACCAAGAGAAAAGTTACTGAGTTGGTTAAGTCTTGTCCTATGGACATGAATGGACTGAGCACAAAGGCTTATTTGAACAATATGCCTTTAGGTTCTTATGACTGTCTAATTGAGATGGACTGGTTGGACCAGCACCATGCCATCTTGGGCTCTCGGAACAAGGCATTCACTTGCCTGGATGAGGAAGGAAATCGGAAAACAGTCCAAGGAATTCCCAGAGTTGTTGCTATCAGAGAAATCTCAACAATGCAGCTGAAGAAGTGCTACAGAAAAGGTTGTCAATTATTTGCAGCCCATGTGGAGGAAGCATCTAAGGATGAAGTCTCAAATATTGGATATCATGTTGTACTAAAGGAGTTTGAAGATGTATTCCAGGAGGTACCAGGATTACCCCTGAAGAGAGATATTGATTTCTCTTTAAACTTGATGCCTGGAATAGCTCAAGTGCCAAAAGTTCCTTACATAATGAGTAAGCCATAGCTGAAAGAACTACAACTGCAGCTTGAAGAGCTTCTGAAGAAGGGGTATATACGCCCAAGTGTGTCACCTTGGGGTGCCCCAATCCTATTAGTGAAGAAGAAGGATGGGACGCTGAGATTGTGTATCGATTTCAAACAAATAAACAAAGTAATTGTAAAGAAAAAATATCCTCTACCGAGGATTGATGACCTCTTCGATCAGTTGAAGGATGCGAAGATATTTTCGAAGATAGACCTCAGGTCGGGATATCACCAGGTAAGGTTAAAGGATGAAGAAATCAGCAAGACCACCTTTAGAACAAGGTATGGTCATTACGAGTTCACAGTGGTGTCGTTTGGGCGGTCGAACACACCCGTTGTTATGTGCCTGATGAATGGTGTATTCAGGGACTATCTAGACAAGTTTGTCATAGTCTTCCTGGATGACATTCTGGTGTATTCCAAGTCGGAGAAAGACCATGAACAGCATCTAAGGATGGTGTTGCGGGTACTAAGATAGCACCAACTGTATTCCAAGTTGAGCAAGTGCTCGTTTTATTAGGAGCATATCCATTACTTGGGGCATATTATTTCGAAGGATGGGATAGTTGTAGATCCTGAGAAGATCAAGGCCATCAGAGAATGGTCAGCGCCAAAGAACGTGACAAAATTCAGATCCTTTATGGGTCTAGATGGTTATTACAGAATGCTTATCGCAGGGTTCTCAAGGATATCTCACCCTATCACTTCCTTGCAAAGGAGTGGGAGGTAGTGACAATGGATTTCATCACAGGATTGCCCAAAATAGGCAAGCAGCATGATACAATCATGGTGGTGGTGGACAAGCTTACGAAATTTGCCCATTTTATTCCACTAAAGACTACTCACAAGGCAGCAGATGTTGTCAACATCTCTATGAAGGAAGTGGCACGGTTGCACGGAATTCCCAAGACAATTGTGTCTGACAGAGACCCAAAATTTACCTCAAATTTCTGGAAAGGGTTATTCAAGGGGTTCGGAACGAATCTGAACTTTAGCACAGCCTATCATCCTAAGTCGGATGGGAAGACAGAGTGGGTGAATCAATTGATAGAAGACATACTGAGGATGTATGTGATGGACAAACCATTGAAATGGGAAGACTACCTACATTTGGTAGAATTCGCCTACAATAATGGGTATCAAGCATCATTGAATATGAGCCCATTTGAAGCACTTTATGGCAGAAAGTGCAATACTCCAGTAAGTTGGGATAATTCAGCTGATAGGGCAGTAGTTGGGCCAGAGTTTCTCAAGGAAATGGAAGAACAAATGCTAAAAATTAAGCAGAATTTAAAGGTTGCCCAAGACAAGCAGAAAAGTTATGTTGATAAAAACAGAACCCACAGAAACTTTAAAGTGGGTTACCATGTTTTCCTAAAATTGAAAGCTAACAGAAGTTCCCTGAATTTGGGAAGCAGCTCCAAGTTGGCAGCCAGATTTTGTGGGCCATTTGAAATCCTAGAAAGGATTGGGTCAGTTGCATATATGTTTGCCTTACCTGCATCCATAACTGTACATAATGTGTTTCATGTTTCATTTATTAAGAAATATATACCTGATGCTAATCATGTTATCTATTGGAATGTGATTCAGGTGGAGCAAGAAGGTGTCTTGCAAGTGCATCCTGTGCACATATTGGACCAGAAAAGCAAACAGCTCCGAAATCGATCCATAAGGCTTGTAAAGGTCGAGTGGACCTAGTACGGTCCTCAGGACGTGACATGGGAGCATGAGGATTCTATGCGGGTAGAATACCTGCATCTTTTTGAAGATTTTGAAAATCTTGATGATGTTGTGTATAGAGTTGCACTAAGGACAGTGCAAAAATACGGGGAGGGGATTGTAATATCCCTCGGTACTGCCCCAGATATATTATGAATTGTAATCATGTTTTGTAAGCTGGTGAGTCGAGTATTGATAAGTTGGTGGGCTTGTGTGTTTATTAGGTCGCAGAGCCTAAGTGTTAAGGCTAGGAGCATGATTTTGTATTTGTAATTATCCAAATCATTAATAATATATGAACATCGCTGCGTGCCGACCGACCACGAAGAAAGAGTGATGGGGGACTAAGCTTCCACAAAATGGGTAAGGGAGAGGGGGATGAAAGGTTGGAAGAGGGGCTAAGCTTGAGG
>JASDQU010243071.1:28623-39822 GCA_032191745.1 Picea mariana
TGTGGTTGATTCCTTACGGTGATTGATAACATTTTTCCAGCTTCTGAAAAAAAAAAATATATTGTGTTTATAATATAAAATATATAAAGCTATATAAAGGAAGATTTCTTATAACGGGTTAAAAAAATCACAACTTCCTTTTTAAAACTTAAAGTGACTATTCAAAGAAAAGAGGCTATCATTGCTTTTAATCCAAGTAAGCAAGATCAACAATTATGCTAGTATTTAGTTGGCCAATCAATTACAGATTCCCAGGTCAGGCATAAATGAAAACCTAAACTTAAGCAGAAAAATTATATAAAATAAATATCTATGCTCGATGATTAATGATCTTGTTTTAAAATCAATCTTAAATGTCTATAGACTCAACTGAATGTAAAAATCAATTTCATCAATAGCAATAAATTGATTAATCATGAGTACAAGCTACGTCGTGCCTTTTCATGACTATTGTAAGCTACGTCACACCCCCCCTCCTTGTTCGGGGAACTTGTGCAACATAGAAAAAAACTCATTGATGGAGGACATTGTCGCTAGCCTAGAATTAATCATAAGCTAGCTTGGTCTAATTTTTTTGTAGCAGTTCTGTTGCTTTAGTTACTTGCTGTAGTGTTTATTTTTTTGTTTTCATTGAATATACGTAGCTTGTATTGATTTTTTTATCCTCATGAATATTTTTGTTTGCTTGTAGCAGGTAGTGTTTTATTGGTGAGTATTATGTGTGCTACTTTAATGAAATCCTTGTTTTGCCCTTTATTTTGGACCTTGGCTGCCCAAAATCTAGGTATAAGAGGATCGAAAAACTGCTCTTGCTTGCAAAATATCTAGTGAAATTTGGACATTAATGCTGGCAAGAAATAGGTGAAATTTCATTGACGATCAACTTTTGGTCAAACCAATCTTTATTCTATATTGGTCATCGACTAGATAGTATAAAAAACACTAGAACACAAAATTGCACAACCTTATAAAGATGATCTAAATTTGGAATCCCAAAGAACGCGATTTTTTTCCTTATCTTGACTCTATCGTATAGAACATAAGCCATTCTAGTATGGATCGAAATGTCAACTTAAAGATACAAAATGCGAGATACCTGAAAGATACATCTCAAATATATTCAGATCACAAAAGCTTGAGAAATAATCCCAAAGAAACTTGTCAAGCTTTAGCAAGGACCTAGAAAGATTTAAATGAAACTCTCGCATTGAGTAGGTTCTATTAAATATTAGGACAACATTTTAAGTGCATCATAACAGTGCACCCAAATATCTAGTTCATGAAGTTAACTAAAAAATATGATGAACATGGGAAAAGGAAGTCCGATGTAAATTAGAGTAATTTGGCAAAATATTTAACAATCTCCTAATACATGACTATATACAACATGAGGGATTTAACAATCCAAACTATAGTGAGCTTATAAACTGATACAATAGATATGATAAGTTCTATATAGGATCATGAGTCGAGAGAGACAAGAATGATGCTGTACAACCCATGATCAGTTGACCATCTAGATATTCTCTTTGTAATTCATTGCTAGCTTTTTCTAAATTATGTGATGGTATCCATAAATCAATTACAAGAGTAAACACTTGTCTTTGCAAGTTATAATGGACGCTCCATTACTTGTTTGACATGTATATGTACCATGGGCTTGTATTTGATCGAATCTATTGTGAGAAGTCCTTGAAAAGAATGGTGAAATTTCCTTGTTTTACTATAATAATAATAATCTATTTTTAAGGTCACGACCAAGCCAGACACCGAATTGGTGTATGAGACCCCCTTGTTTGTGGGACAAGGGACCCCCTCCGCGCAACGATTTGACTGCTAAAGTCTACGGAGGTATACATACCCTACCCCCCCTCTGGATTTGAACCTGTGATATCCAAGGAGGAAACACATGTTCTTAACCATTAGGCCCACTCAGGCTTAGTGAAGTTTACCATGTTTTGTTGCCCGGTGGAGTTTATGAGAGGTTGGCGCAGATGAATGGCCCACAAATGGAGGAGGGGGTTGAAAGAGGCTGGGCTTCAATTTGAGGTATCCGGATGTTTCTAGAAGAGGACCTTCATAATATCGATCCAGAGGAGGAAACAATGAAGCTTGAATTGTTGGTCCACAAGGAGGAGGAATATTGTCAGGGGTGCTTGTTTCTGTGCCAGATTGTAATGGATCCAGAAAGGGTATGTGGGTTGAAAGTTCGAATTTGGATTTTTAAAAAGGAAGGTTGCTTCTGAACAACTTCTTGGGTTATACAGGGTAGATGGAACTTTGGAAGAGAACTCCTCCAAAATCAAAGATATGTTTTGGCTTTATTTTCAGAATATTTTCTCTCATTATGCTCTTACTGACAGGGTTGTGAAGGCTTGACATGCTTGCTACAAGGTAATCTTGCATAAGGTTACTATAATTGACAAGGACAGGTTGGATGGTGATTTTTCTAAAGAGGAGCTCCTGGTTTCTCTCAACCCAATGTAAAATGGAAAATCTCTTGGGGTTGATGTTCTTCCTTGTGAATTCTTCAAGGCAATGTGGGATATGTTTGGTGATGACTTTTGTTGTGTAGTAAAAGAGGTCTTCTCTTCAAGTTCCGTAACAACTTTACTGAACCAAGGGTTAATTAAGCTAATCCTGAAGAAGCATCTTGAGACTCAATTGGTGGATGGAGGCCCATTAACCTTTGTAGCATCTCATATAAAATCTCGGGTAAGGTGGTTGCTCTCCGCACTTGCATTGTGGCCTTGTGAGTTGTTAGATATGAGCTGATTGCTTTGTGGAGGGTAGGTTCATTTTGGACCTTGTAATTTCAGCTTGGGAAGCAATGGATTGGGCTAGAGAGTTCGATCAGGAATCCATAATTGATCGGTACTTTTTCAGAAATATGTTGCTTTGCCTTGGATTGGGCCTTGATATGTTGCCACGGTGAATACACTTTCCTCCAATGCCTTTGCCTTTGTTTTTGTGGTTTCCTTTCTCTCGGGTCGAATCCTTGTCCATTGTTTGATCAAGCAAGGTTGCCCCCCTCCCCCTATTTGTATGTATTCGTTGTAGATGCCCTGGGTTATCTCTTGGACGTTGCTAGGATCCAAGGGAGGATCAGGGGTATCTCCCTTCCGGATGGTTGGTTCAGAGATGGTGAATAACCTCTTTGCAGATGATTCTCTCCCCTCAGTGCGGCTTAATATACCAGAGGTTGTTTGGACCTCTTTTGTGTAGCTTTCAGGGGGGCTATTAGTGAGATGAAGGCTTATTTTTTGTTGGTAGGGTAGGGCATATGGACCTTCTGGATTGGATTCCCTCTGTATGGAATTTCATCCGGCCTAGTGTTATTGTTCGCTATATCGGGATCCCTTTTGGTACAAGTTTTTGACTGTGGCTATGTGGGACTGGTGTCTCCAAAAGATGCATATGAAACTTCATTCTTGGCAATTTAAATACCTCCCTTTTGCAAGTAAACTCACTATTGTTTTGAGAATTCTCTAGGGCTCCCATGTCTACTATGTGTTTTGTTGGCTCCCAAACTGGATTGGGCACAAATGCTTGGAACAGATCCTCAGAACCGTTTTGTGGTCTAAGCATGGCAAAGAGAGAAGGCTCTTGTTGGTCCCTTCGGATGTTTGCATTATGCCCAAGGAGGATGGGGTTTTGAGTCTTATTGATGTTTTTGGCGGCTAAGTGGGTGGTGAGATGTTTAGAGGGCTAGACTCCTTAGGATGTCCTCTTATGTTACAAATTTACTTCAGCCGAGCACATGCTTAAGGTGTGAGGATCTTTTGGGCTATGTGATATGAACTCATCTCCTCACTTGTTTCGAATTATTTGGTCCTTTTTCTCCAAAAGCATTTAGGAAGCCTGGAAGTGTGTTGCCGGAATGGTTAAGTGGAACTTCTTGGGGAGCAGGTCAAGGTGGGATCTTGACTGGTGCTCAATTTGGAGTTGGAAGCATCAAAATCAGTGTATTTCCAAACTTCTGAGGTTCCAAGCTTGTAGATTTGAGTAGTAAATACATTTTTACTTGGAGAGATCTTTGGGACTATTAGGCTCATTGTTGGAGGACTGGAGGGTATTAGCTCGTCAGATACCCTCTGTTCTTTTGACAAGACTACTATTAAAGACATCATTGGGTTGCTTCCCCCTGAGTACTTGTTCGAGCTGAACATTAATATGCAGGGCCCTTTCCAGAGACTCTGGGGGTGGGTATTTGGCAAACAGATTCAACAGTTCTATTCCTCGAAATTTGTCCCCTTGCTTCATCATAGGCATGTCCTGGCCCCTGTTCTTAATGCTGTTGGATTTCTTCTGATCCTGAGGATAGGTAGATTCACGGACTTCATACCGTTTGGTCCCTGCAGCTTGTCTTATACACTGTGGGTATTTGCATGGCTAGTCATTTATCAGGGGTTCCCATCCAAGACCCGATCCAAGGCCCGCTTGGCTAAGAGTGGACCGACATATGGAACTTTGTGTAGTTTGTTGTGAACAAGAGACAATGAAGCACATTTTCTGGGACTGCCCATTTGGCAGGGACTGCTGGCAGCTGCACTTTTTGGCAACTCCAGGGATCTAGTGCTCTCCGCCTTCACAGGGATTTGGAACTGCCTCAGGGTTTACTATGTTCACCGTCTGGAAGCTAAGGTGCAAATCTGTTTTTGCTGATGAGGTCGGTTCACTCCAGTCTTTTTGTTGTAATTGGAGGGAAGAGGTATGGATGCAATTGTTGGCTAAAGGTTATCTGCATAGGAATTAGATGCCCGAGCTTATCAGATTTTATTTCTGCCCTAGTGGCACTGAGAAAGAGGATATGATCATTGAATATGCCCTTCCACCTTTTCTTTTTTCTTTTGTAAATATTTCTATTTTAATATAACACGGATTTTAAAATAATGGTGAAATTTGTAGTGGTGTAGATATTTTTTGGTAAGTGTAAACACTTTTTGATCTTGTGTGGAGCTATGATTCCAATCTCTGCATTATCATGCCCCCCTTAAAGGTGGGAGCCATCAAACTAGGCCAAAACACACATTGTTCTAGGGCTCTATGCCCGACAGGGTTTGACCTTGGATTGCATGGCATTGCCCCATGTCAACCACTAGACCATGGCCCGATAGCCTTGGTAGTGATGTGGATTAATCGCTGTGTAAATTTACATTAATTTGTCGTCTTCATTGTTCTAGGGCTCTATGCTTGACAGGGTTTGACCCTGGATCATTTGCATGGCAATGCCCCATGTCAATCACTAGACCACGGCTCGATAGCGTTGGTAGTGATGTGGATCAATTGCTGTGTAAATTTACATTAATTTTTAGTCTTTAGTTTGATAGTTGAATCCAGAAAAAATTGCTTGAATGCTAGATTTGTTTATGCTTAATTGGTTCTTTGAACTCTTTTGAACAGCTTATGGAGGCGATATGCTGCAGACAATTGGATATATATATGCAAGACAAGCGGCAAAGGAACTTGGAAAGAAAGCCATATATTTGGGTGTGCCATTTATAGCTGAATGGTTCAGAAACAAAGGGCATTTTATAAAATCTCAAGTCACAGCAGCAACAGGTCCGAAAGTGCACTTAAACTTTCTCAAATTAACTATATTGTAATAGCATTCATAGTTTAACAGTCATTCCTTTGTTGGCTGTGTGTGTGGTAGGTGCTTTTGCACTACTACAGTTACAAGAAGATATGAAACGACAGCTGAGTACAGAGGGGAATTCTTCTGAAGGTGATTTGGAAGCATATCTACAGTCCAACAAAGAATTGATGATTAACTCACTTTGGAAACTAAATGTGGCTGATATTGAAGGCACCCTCTCACATGTTTGTCAGATGGTAAGATTTTGCCAGAAACTCAAACCTATTACTGTGGCCATTTATTTTTTAATATTATTGATACAAAAAGTTTCTGCTGCATGAACTCATTGTTAACATCGGGCATAATTGATCCCACTGGGTTTTTATTTTATCTATTGCCTGGTTCATTCTTTTTGATGAAAGTGTGGCATATCTTTTCATGGATATTTTGTCTCAATAACATTGAACATGTTTGGCCATTTGCTTCACGATATATCTAATATCTGTCAAAAGATAAAGAGTAAGAAGTTGACAGTTGAATCTATTTAACAGGTCTTGCAAGATAACACTGTGAAGAAAGAAGATCTTCGAGCTCGTGCAAAGGGTTTGAAAACTCTGGGAAAGATTTTCCAAGTAAGATTTTTCAATGTTCAATGTTAGTAGATTTATTTCTTTTCACAGAACTTATGCTCCAAGGAAGTAATTTTGCGATGCATATTCTTGTTGGTGGTTCAGTTGTATCTAGTGTTATCTTCATTTTTAGTGTTCAAATTCAATAGAAAGGTGTACATGGTGTTATTGCTCAAGACCTACACATTATGTGCAATAAGGGAAAAAATGTTTCGATGACAAATGGCAACAATTATATCATGAAGTAGATGCTCTGTAGTAGTACTAACATTGACAACTAATGATATATATTGTTTATGTTAGATGCATCTTTAAGGTTACGTGTTAAAGGCCTTCAAAAACATTTAACAGTATTTCTATGGATGGACTGATGGAGTTGGTTTGTTGTTGATTGCATGCTTGACCTTACCTGTTACTGCACTGGCTATTAGTTTAGAAACAATTCATATCTAACCAGTTTTCCCAATAGAAGCTGTAATATTTTTTAAATGCACGACTTTATTTCTTCTATTAGTTGGATTGTGTGTTTGGCTTGCTTTTTGTATTCTTGCTTGTGTTGGCCAGAATGCAATGTTGATTTTCTTGCATTAACTGATGTGTTTTACAAACACGTCAAAATGGGTGCACAGACTGCGAAACTACAAAATGGAGATGGAATTCCAGAAAGAGACACTGCTCCTAGGTTGGATAAGGAAGAAAGCAGCAATTATGCAAGCTCTCCCGATACATCACCAAAGACTCCTCCCAGCACGACTCCACTTTCCT
The DNA here is from genome assembly GCA_032191745.1 of Picea mariana. Lineage (NCBI taxonomy): Eukaryota > Viridiplantae > Streptophyta > Pinopsida > Pinales > Pinaceae > Picea > Picea mariana. Next base: position 35,596 of record JASDQU010243071.1, read on the forward strand.
CTCAGGTACTTCACAATAATGAGTCATTATTTTAAATTTAAGGTTATTCTTGATTGCATTAGAATAGTATTCTCTGCCCATGACGTATCCATTATAGAACCAATGCTTATGACAGACCTTTTGGGTAATTGATTAAGCAATTTGTTTGTTTAAAAAGTACCTCCTCTTCTTGCTCTCTCCTGATTTTTTCTTTGTTATCTTTGATGAAGATTGTCATACTTGCATGTTGTGAAACAGTTTTCTTTTATTCTCATTGCAATTTTTCACTTGCAGTACAGTTGTAGGCTGTAACAATTTAAGCCCAGGACTTTTCTGTTGCAATTGGAATAGGTTCCTAATTTCCAATCCATTAGTTTGGTTGTCAAAACATTGCAGTTATGCTGGCCTCTATTTATACATGCATAATCTTAACTGGGTTGCATATCCTTCAAATCAAAATCTCAAACTAGTTGGCATTACAGTTAGTTCTGTCTAAAAGAATATGGTGTTGCTAAAATCAAAACCTCAAACTAGTTGGTATTGCAGTTAGTTCTGTCTAAAAGAATGTGATGTTTTCAAACAGAAGCCTTGTTGAAGGCAGCCTTCAATAGTGAATAGAGATACTTTTGACACTAAGCATGTCTTCTGCTTAAAGGTGCAGCAAGTTTGATTTTATTTGGGAAGTCTTTTTTGCATTTTCATTGCATTCTTTTGCAACTAACAGTGGTCTTTGAGTAATTGGAGGATATCTTATATGCACTATTTACCTCAACCAACCTTAGTCCAGGAAAGTCTTGACAAAGAGAGCTCTTGTCGAGGGGAAGAAATAAAGGCTCACTCCATAGCTTCAAAACAGMTAGCCCCCCATCCRTAAAGAAAGCCAGTTGGTTGGTTGGGAGTAATATTTTGTTACRTCTAAGCCCCCCCATAAAGAAATCAGCCAGTTTGTTACAGCCAGCCCCTATAAAGTGATCAGCCAGCTAGTTTGTTACRGCTAGCCTTCTGGAAGGCTCACCCCATAACTAAGAAATTTCCTGCCTGCAATTTGTTGCAAAAAGAGGCACTGGATTGCCTCAGGGAAAGTGAGAAAACCAGGCGATTAAGCTAATTTTGATTTGCCAGCCAGATTGGCAATTGTTTCCAAGAAAAAGTGCCGAGTAGCACAATAAGYCCCCAGAGCTAGGAAGGTTAGGTTATTCCAGAGAACTTAGACAATGATGATATTGAAGGGATAGGGAATACATCTTCAGAAATTGGTCTTGCTGCTATACATAAAAAGGTCACCAGTTGATATCTTTAAATGTTATTTCCTGAGATAAACYAGGCACAGACAAAGCATTTCTAGCATTTATATTTGGAAAATTAAATGTAAAGTGGTTGCTTGTAACCCACAATGGGTTTCTTCAAACCAGCTTTTCAATTTTCTAGTTTAGCTTGGGTATTAAAAAAACTTAAAACACATAAAGAAACCAAACAAGAACATGAGAGAACTTGAAAGAGAAAAATACTTCTTGGATCATCAGATGAAGAGAATGACTGTTTCTTTATAGCAAATGAATGACATGATCTCTAGATGTATAAACCCTAAAATGCATAAACCTTATTAATGTTTTTTGTTCCAAGGAAATCTTGTGGGAAAATTCCAGGGAACTTCCCTGCATTCGTAGATGGTACCCAATGCAAACACTTTTTCCCTGATTATGGCACCTAACCCGACAGGGACATCGAGTGAGGCACGCCACAGAGGCAGCCAGCCCAGGGAATTGACTGTTGAGATTTGAGTACCAAGGAAAGTGGTCCCCTTGTGTTTGTGAGTCTCTCAACACAAAGGGGAAAAGTATTACCCTTGTACCTTTACTTTATGATTTAATTTCACTTTGACTTAGTCACTTAAGTCATAAAGTGACAATTAATTCACAAAGTGGGTGAATTAATAGACATAAAGCAAACTATGGAAACTTGAGTAAAGTGGGTTTCTAAGTGAGATTTATGAGAAGTGATCTCACCCATTGATTAGACTTGGGCTAGATGCAATCAAGGCCCTTGATCTTTTAGGTTTGGCCAAAGAAAGGCTAAAGGAGGCAAAAGGGTAAGGATGAGACTCATTCTTCACTTGAGAGAGTTGAGTGAGGAGGAGGAGAGCAAGTGAGGGTTTAGAGAAGAGAGGCACACTTGGAGAAGAAGGGTGCAAGCTTCAAGAAGGGAGGCACACTAGTTCATGAGAGACTCATGGAGGAGGGCGCAAGAGCTTGAGGGTGCATTTAGTGAGAAGTTAAGTGCGCAAGCTATCTTGGAGGAGGTTTCTTGAGAGGAGGGCACACTCATGTGATAGGGTGCACACGAGGTCCAGCAAGGGTGCATTTCTTGCAAGAGGCACACAAGAGAGTAGGAGCGCAAGCTTTGTGAGGAGGGGCGCACAAGCAAATGGAAGAGGGCGCTACTACTCATTATGAGCATTCTACAAGTGGGAAAAAGCAAGGCAAAGGTAAAGGAAAAGCATAGCAAGGTGACGAGGGCGCGCCCAAGGAAAAGGGCGCATTCTTCAAGGGCTAGCAGGCAGAAGTTTTGAGGAACTCCATTACAAGCTTGAGGATAAGTTTAGGAAAAGCATAGCAAGGTGAAGAGGGCGCGCCCAAGGCAAAAGGCACATTCTTCAAGGGCTAGCAGGCAAAAGTTTTGAGGAACTCCATTACAAGCTTGAGGATAAGCTTGGATTGTATCAGGTTCCTTGTTTATTTACTTGTTGTAGTATTCGCTTTGAGATCTCCAATATATCTCTCTCTCTCTTATTGGTTTTCCACATGGAGGTTTTTCCATGGTCATGTTGACCAAAAACATCATGTGTTCATTTGTTATGTTTGCTTAGTATTTTCAGTGGTAGGTTGTTAAAGATCCTAGAGGTGTGTTTGATGTTTAATGTGTGTTATTGAAGGCTAACTTGGACAGCAAAACCATCCATAACTTATCCTTATAACAAGAGACATTAAAGAGCATCAAACCAAAGATTTGTGGGCTGATTTTGAGAGGGAAAAGTTCAGATTTGGTGGGCTGTTTTGAACAGCAAGAAGGCTGTCCTAAAACAGCAAGTAAAACAGTTTGAAAGAACCCAAACTTAGTGCCCAACAAGAGGTCAAATGACAGGCCTGTTGGGCAGCCCATAGAACGTTAGAGCGCAATCCACGCTCGGATGGATCCCAATTGTAAGTCAGACCGATTTTGTGGTGGATTGTTTTGGTAACAGGCAAAGGGGTTTCAAATGTCAATGGGGATGAATCCAACTAAGAATGAGGGTGGAGTCAGGGTTGTGGTGCGTACCTTGAATGCCAAATTCTTTGGTGTTGAGAATGGTTCCTCTATTCCCACTGCCGAAGAGAATGTGAGCATCTTGGACAACAAGCTTGCGATCAATTTGAGTGGAGATTCTTAGACTATTGTAAGCCTAATGATGCTTGTGGATGAGCCTTTTTGTTTGAAGGGGGTGCTTGAGCATGTAGAGGGTTTTGGGGTTGTAGTGTTGAATGGGGACATGATAGTGGTGGTTGCGGGGGAGGACTCGATGGTGGGAGAAGAGAAGCTAGCTCCTAATGAGAAACTGGATCAATCTAATGTGGAGATTGCACCTGAGGAGACTAGGATCCCCTCACAACCTTCTGTTAAAACTGATGTTCCACCCCCTCTAGATCTTCATAGCTTCAACCTCTTCTTTTCTAACAAGGGTTATTTTGAGGGGCATATGCATTTGGATACTYGAGGAGTCATTTTCTTCCTTTTACGTCGTATGTTGGATGAAGAGCCTTTCAATCATTGGCGTTTGTTGAATTGGGAGGCCAATGGTTTTTCCTTGAACTCTTATTGGTGCTTGGGTTCAAAATATGTATGCCTTTTGTTTAACTCGGAAGCTTGAGCTTGCCAGGTTTTAGAGTATGGTACTTGGAACATTGCTAGGCTTGTTGCTTATGTTTAGTCATGGAGGGTTGATTTTAATCCAGAACACTGTGGTTAGGCTAATTATCTGCTCTGGTTAGAATTCCCCTCCCTTTTGGTTGATATGTGCCCATTTGTTTACATGAGGATTTGGTAAAGTTCTCATCACCTATGGTTGATGTAATTCATTTGGAGTGAACCTACAGGTGTGTGTGGAGATAGACTTGAAGTGGAAGCTTCTCTATACATTTCTTTATGCATTTTTGATGGAGTCAAACAACATAAAGTTTGGTATCTCAACTTGCCGAATGCTTGCTTTGCTTG
>JASDQU010243071.1:77399-92670 GCA_032191745.1 Picea mariana
GACTATTTATCAATGGCATAAAGACGCAAAGCACTCAAGACTCAGTCAAGAGAATGCCTCCAGGTGGATGCGCACTTCTTGAAGGATCACACCACAAATACAGGAATACAAAATAGATGAAATGCTTCAAAATGTAAAGTACTCCAGATGATAGATGTAACCACTTAGCTAATTACTCCACAACATATAAGATAACTTGCATGAGATAAAAAAATAATGAGATCAGTGTTTGCAAGTGTGAAATGTAGACCAAGGATTAAGTTAAGTGATTAATGTGAGATTAATTTTATTCCAATCTAAATGTCAACCCAAAACTTTCCTCCCCCAGTTACCAAGTGACTGTTCGATGCTCAAGAAGTTAGGCAACGAGACCCACCCTAGCTTCACAGGTCATCCCTAAGATCAGAGTACTCCCAGAAAGGACGTCGCTTGTCGTGAGACCATCCCTGGCCTAGCACCTTTTGTTTCCTTCCTCCGACCCCATTTTAAATCACGAAGATGGTTGGTAATGGTGTCCTATTTGTTAATATTGTGGTAGCTACGGGAGGTATTTACCTCCACGTGTAAACCTAACAAGAATAGAATATTCCGGGAAGCAAGAAGAAACCCTAATGAGTTGGCTAATAACCCTAGAAGACAAGTCGGCTCAAGATGATAATTTGTATTAGGTTATTAGCCTCCAAGAGAAGAAGTCGGCCAGAAGAAATAATATATATTGAGTAAATAGGTACCCAAAATGAGAAGTTGGCCCAGGAAGATAGCCAAAATTAGTATAAATACAGGAGGCCAGTCTTCATTCTGGCAGACATTCTCAGAACTGCAAAGCTCACTTGAGCGCACTGCAGTTAGCCAGTTTGTGCGCAAGTCTGGAGGAGAGTTGTTGTTGCAGCTAGCAGATTACGTTGTGGCTTGGACTATCTCTTGGTTATGATTTGGACTATCTGATCAGCTCTTGTTTGGTGCGCTATCCTTGGAGAAAGGTGCGCTACCCTTTGTTTGGCTATCTAGCCTAGGGTTTGCTTCTGGAGTGATTCTCTCTCAAGGTTAAAGTGCTCGGAGGGTGGCTTCTGCCTATGGTTGGGTGACAATAGTGATATTGTCTATGGTAAAAACGAGCACATCCATCATATTCTAACAGGTTATGGGCCCACACCTCCTTCATTCAGTCTAACCACTGGAAGGGAGCATAGCCATAAGGATATTAAGCTCATTGAAGAATTGTCGCTAGGGTTTCTAGCAGGAGCAGTCACCAAAGCACTGCCACTAAGGTTACTAGCAGGTGCAGTTGCAGAAACCCTAACCCTCTCGTTGAGGCACCTTTAGTGAAGGGATTGACCTAATTTCCAGATAGACTAGTGCGCCCTAGCCTAGCGCATCTCCTGGTACTCTCAGCAAGCCAAGACATCAAGTTTGAGTTTTTTGGTCAAATCTAGGGTTGACCAAGTCAAAGTAGCCATGACTTACTCTATGAAGTCAGAAAACAAGTTAGATGGAGCTTCTAACTTCAGAGCGTGGAAGACAAGGATTGACCTCATCCTTGCCAAGAATAAAGTGTTGGATATCGTGAAAGGAAAGATTGTGGAACCAGAGTTTGAAGAAGGAAAAGAGAAGGAACCGCAGAATGTTGCAGTTATGGAGAAGTTCAAAGACGGTGATATCAATGCCATGAGTATCATAGTGGACTCTATAAAAGACCACTTGATACCCTACATCTCCCATCTTAACTCATCGAAGAAGATGTACGATGCCCTAACAAACCTCTTCTCAGTCAGAAACATTAGACAAGTAATGAGTCTGAAGAATGAGCTCCATAACATGAAGATGAATGATGATGACAGCATAACATCATACTTTGTGAAAATCTCTCAGTTAAGAGATCAACTACAAGCCATTGAAGAGATCATTTCAGAGAAGGAATTGGTAAACATAGTACTCAATGGTCTTCCCAAGACATGGGATGCATTTGCCGCAAGTATGAACACAAGGAAGGAGTATCCTACATTTGAAGAACTTTGGACTCGCTCTGCTCAAGAAGAATCAAGGATCAGTGCAAAAGAGAAACCCCAAAAGAAGTACGATGATCAAGACTTCACAGCAAGATTCAAGAATTTCAGGAACAAAAGGAAGTTTGGTTCCAGAAAGAAGCCAAATCAAGAGAAAGATATGTCAGAAATACAATTCTTCAACTGTCGAAAGTATGGTCACTACAAGAATCATTGTCCCGAGCTAAAGAAAAGGAAGGAGACACACGAAGCATCAGTTGCCGAAGAAAAGGAACCTACAAAGAAGACTAAGCAGGATGAAAAAAGACTTCTTCTTCTTAGACAAGGTAACAATACTCTTCATAGTTCTTGTATATACCATGTTTTTTGTTCATATCTTGCATATCTATTTTCTAGAAGATAATATGTTCCAAGAGAAGAACAACAAGATTGATATCACTATGACTACAAGACAAGACAATGCACATGAAAGGACGAAGTACATCAACAAACCTTGGTAACAATTCATGTGGAAGTTATAACAAAAGTAATAGCTGCAAGATAAGCAAAAATCAGCAATCAAGAGGAAATTAGAGTAAGACTTATGACACATTGCAGAAGGCAATAAGGATGCAGACGGAAGCGTGGATTATGTTAGATGGCGGGAGCCGATTATATACTTCCAAAAGAAAAACATGCACTCATACATGAAGCAAGGATTAGGAGGGAGCTAATCCTATGATCCATTGAAGATGATAAAGTATATATCCATGGTAGCAGCCATGAAAAGCAGTACGTGTTCAGTTTGACTTTAGAAGAAGCCTTCTTCGAAAAGAAGCCTAAAAGTATCCCTGGTTGTCCATCCACATTTGTGATTCTATGATGAAAGAAAGAAGTGAAATCTTTAGGGCATGGAATCTACAAGAAACTCCATGGACCCAAGAAGCTAAAGAGAAACATGAGGAAGGACATGAAGATTCCAAGAAAGAAAGAAAAGACAGAACAACCAGTCATTGTATCGAGAATCACAAGACTACCAGCCTGATATGAACTCACCAAAAAGCAATCAAGTAGAGGGAATGAAAAGTGTGATGAAGAACAGTGTATGGAAGACTTATGAATGCAAGCATTCTGAGATCCAGAACTAGAAGTTCTCCCAGATGGAGGGAGAAGACTATAATGATTGTTTGCTCCAACTAAACCAGACATACCTCTACATGAGCCAGTATATCGTTGGAGTTTACATGTAGAGCAACCTCAAGGCTTTGAGGTATACCAAAAAGAGAACCTTGTATGCTGATGGAAGAAGACAACATGGTGAAGAACCTCCAATGCACAGCAGAAGCGTGGTGAAGACTTTCTATATCAGAGATATTGTATCAGAATGTTTACTCAAAAGCTCAGAATGATGGATTGCTAATCCATGACAAACTCTCATGATGGCAGAAGAAGTACCACTTGGATGTGTTCCAGTATGACCCTTGCCACAATGTTATGAGCTAGCAGGAAACCAAGAGGAATCCAATAATGATCTACTATATTGATCAGAGCTATATGAAGCCTTCAGAGAAAACCAGTGTTCCAGAACGACCGAAGTGGTTCTCCAATATATATATATATATATCTCCACAGATGAGCAGATAAGCAGACATTTTGGTAAAGCCTCTGTCTAAGATGAAAGAGTTTGCGTACTCAAGCTGGAGCTCATGGAGACGACTTCCTTATTGAAAAAGGAAGAGATGACTCCCAGGTTGGGAGGGAGCACTGATGTGTTATTGCTTTATTGACAATCATTTTTCAGTTCGAAAAATGGTCCAGAATGAACAGTTCCTTTCCAGTTCGGAAAGTAGTTTGAGATTTTTGACGGACATGCATTTTCTAGTTCGGAAAATGGTCCAGATCGAACGGTCATTTTCGTAATGAAAACGGTTTGATGGATTGTTGATGTACCATAGACAGTGATTTCCCATTGTGGTTAACATGGGGAATGGTCTAGGGAAGTCTCTCTTCTTGAGGGTTACTCAAGAAGACTGGCCTGCCTCGCCAGACAGTTGTGAACAGTTTCGAAGAATGGTTCGTTTTGGAGGTTGGTGCAGGACAGTCATTTCCTTAGGAAATGGTCTCGACAGTCATTCCTTAGGGCAGATTCATTCTCTCCAGGTTGCACTTTGCTTAGTGCCGGAAGAATGGCCCAGGGTGGGGAATGGTCCAGGTTCAGCAATCAGGGATAGGCATTCCTTAGGGAAGACTCATTCTCTCCAGGTTGCACTTTGTTTAGTGCCAGAGGAATGGCCCAGGGTGGGGAATGGTCCAGGCTCAGAAATCGGGACAGTTATTCTTCCTTGCTTGAGAAGAATAGTCTAGATAGCTCATCATTGACGTTTTTACCTTCTGAGGGCAGATGCTCTTCCAGATCTCACAGATGTGAGTGGAAGAATGGCCCAGATGATTCAATTTATATCATAACATTGTTTCTATGCAGGTTGATATCAGATGATTGTTATGAAGACTGTACATCTCTAAACAATAGATGTATACTATTGTGGTGGATGTGTTTCACTGTTTGTGACTATACGTCACTGATAAAGTACCTGCGTGCTACTTGGTGTGGTAGTGTACCACTGGATTGTAGTTGTGTACTACTATGGATAGACACAGTTGTGTTCTATTGAATGATATTGTTCTGATTTCTTTGAAGGCTATCAACAATGTTGGAAATGATTATCAGCTAGATGTATGATCAATGGACAGAGATTTCCCAGACGGAAAATGCTTCAGGACATTTACTCTTCTAAGACACATGTTTGGATTAGAAGAATGGCTCCTCTGTCACTCTATGGATTGAGTGACTTATCTAGCATCATGTTTGATTACTCAGATGGAGTATGGTTTCGAGAGATGATGCAGTTGATGATATTGATAGTGATGACGGTGCTCATGATCTAATCTTGAGATAGTTTGTATGGATATGATGATGCTACTGATTCAATGGTATGTTTGTGCTCAAGACCATTGTCTTCAATACCTCACTAGTTAGGAGGGAGTGTTGATATTGTGGTAGTTGCGGGAGGTATTTAACTCCACATGTAAACCTAACGAGAATAGAATATTCTGAGAAGCAAGAAGAAACCCTAATGAGTTGGCTAATAACCCTAGATGAGTTGGCTAATAACCCTAGAAGACAAGTCGACTCAAGAGGATAATTTGTATTAGCTTATTAGCCTCCAGGAGAAGAAGTCGGCCAGAAGAAATAATATATACTGAGTAAATAGGTACCCAGAATGAGAAGTCGGCCCAGGCAGTTAGCCAGAATTAGTATAAATATAGGAGGTCAGTCTTCATTCTGGCAGGCATTCTCAGAACTACAGAGCTCACTTGTGTGCAATGCAATTAGCCAGTTTGTGCGCAAGTCTAGAGGAGAGTTGTCATTGCAGCTAACAAATTACGTTGTGGCTTGGACTATCTCTTGGTTATGGTTTGGACTATCTGATCAGCTCTTGTTTGGTGCGCTATCCTTGGAGAAATGTGTGCTACCCTTTGTTTGGTTATCTAGCCTAGGGTTTTCTTCCGGAGTGATTCTCTCTCAAGGTTAAGGTGCTCGGAGGGTGGCTTTGGCCTATGGTTGGGTGACAATAGTGATATTGTCTATGGTAAAAACGAGCACATCCATCATATTCGAACACTATTAAGTCTAATAAATTGATTATTAAACCTATGAGCTAAGTGTGTAATGTGTTTTGAGTGCTTGTAGCTTGCTCAGAAAGTGCCAAAGTACTGAAACTGAAAGATAAGAAGGTTGATGCCTTTAAACAATGAAGTTGCAAATTAAGTTCTTAAGTTGTTGAATTATTGCATGCAAATTTTAAGAACTGAAAGATGCTTGTGAAACTGAAAACTGAAAATGTGAAGGCTGAAGCCTTTAAACAAATAGATTGCAAGTTAAATTGCTTAATGAGATTATTGCATGTGAAAATAAAGCAATGGAAATAACTTGCAGAAAATAAAAGATGATTACTTAAGAGATTATGTAATCGGCATGTGCATGCATGTGTGTAAGATAAAGATTAAATAAATGTAACTTGCATGCAACTGAAAAAGAGATTTAATCTAAGCCTCCACGGGCTCTAAACTAGCAATTAGGTGTGTATGATCTACTCTAGATAATTTCAAGTTTAAGCATGCATGTAGATATCACAACTAGCTAGCTAAACTAAGCAAGAAAAGACAGAAAGAAAATCTAGCTAACTTGCAAAGTAAAGATTGAAAGAAAAGAAATGCAAACCACTTGGGTACACTCCTTTGGGCTTGCGTACAGTGATTTGGAGAGAGGAGAAAGAAGAGAAATCGTTACCACTTCGAAAGGAGTTGCTTGAGGGTGTGTTGTGTGCGAAATTGGGCAGCATGCCCTCTTAGCCTGGCAAGAATCTGCAAAAATCAGCAAGCTATTGCTTGCTGATTTGAGCTGCAACACACTCAAAAATGATTATGAAATTTATATTCTTCAACAGAAACTTCGTACATATCAAAACCAGAATTTTATATTGATTAAATGACCTATCTAAGCACATTAGATACCAAAATATGAAAGTGAAAGGAGGAGGAAGAATAACAGAAAATTGTTTGTGAAGTGTAAGTGAAGATGAGGGTAGATTCGTCCTTGAACCCCTCCCAAAAACTCAGATATGATCTGCAAAACTTAAGCCCAAAGTGAGATGGAACAACAAATAATATCTTGCATGCACAAATAATACAACATAGTTTATATTATGAGCATACACAAAACATATAGATGGGCAACTACACTATTGCCTCACCTAGCCTAGTAAGCTAATTTACTTGAGCAACTATTGATCAATACACAAAAGATTCAAAAACGATATCACCTCACAATAAGTGGCACATCCAGACTAATCTTGAACGCCACAGTTCCTCCAAAGAAATTTCTTCTATTATCCAATGGGAAGAGGTTGTAGCAACAAAGTTGCTCCAAGCTCTTCAAGAATCAAAACCAGTGAAGCAAGATGACAGTAGTGAGAGAAAGAGAGAGGGAGATGGAAAGAATTTGGTAGCATAACAATACTGTGAAGAATGGTGAGTAATGAGGGACTGAGAGGTCTCTTAAATAGCATGAAATGCTAAGGAGACCCCTCTTGGTTCTTTAACAAGTGTCAAACATCCAAAGGGAAAGACAACTCACGAGAAAAAGCGTGAGGCTTTTAGATTAAGGCAAAATTGGCATGTGAGGATGAGTTGGAGAGTGAGGTGGCCATTTGAGAGAGGCGTAATGGGTAAGAGGAGGCCCACGTACAAGCTTGCAAAGGGAGTTTCCTCCTTCAACGTGATGTTTCCCACTTACAAATGAGATGTTTCCATCTCATTCCAAGAGTGAAAGCGTAAGTTACCTAGGAGAGCGTGAGTTTCAAAGGGGAAAACGTGAGGTAAGGAAAGAGTGTGGGGGAGACACACTCCCAAAAGGCACATGAGAGGTGGAAGGGATACACGCTTTAATTTAAGAGAGTTTCCAAAATTAAATGCGAAGGGGGACGTACTTGCTAAGAAGGACGTAAGCTTTAAAAGGAAAAGCACGAGGATGTGGGAGGACGTGTGCTTGGAGTGTGGAGTCCACACTCTAAAGTGTGATGTGAATGGTAGAGGAAGGGCGCACCTCATGAGGAGGGGCCCACAACCCACTATTAAATGAGTTACTCCAAGGGGGAGTAAATTAAAGGTAAGTAATAAATTAAAAGTGGGTTAAAAGGGTAGGTAATGGTTAGGAAAGGTTAGGTGGGTTAGGTGGGGTCTCTCTCTCACTAACTATCACATTAACTTTACCTTATTTGACTAATTATTACAAAATTGACATTTTCCCATGTCCTGGGTTTAGCAATTAAAATTGTTGTTTTTCGACTAAAACTCCTAAGTGGACAAAAACCCTAACAAAACTTGTCCGACTGAGTTGAAACTTCGTCCAAGGGTGTAGGGGGTCTCATTATCTTTCTTTTGAGTACAAATACCCCATTCAAAAGCCCAGGGACCTAAATTTTACATTAATTATCCAAAATTAATTAATTAATTAAATAATTTAATTCCCAACCTTAGAAAAAAATAATTAATTAAAAAAAACCTAGCTAGACTCGACTAAAAATCACGAAACTTTGTGTGTTGTCTTACATGGTCATTTACATCGTTCCTAAACACTAACTACCTAAGAATGACTTCATTAGAACGCCTTTCACCACTTTAGAGGATTTATTGCTAGTGGGAGTGAAAAACTCAAGGGAGATTAACCCGGCTGGTTAGTCCAAATTAACCTCCTGAGGATAAAAAACACTCAGTGAAAGGAACTCTCCTAATGAAGAAATCCTAAGGCAACTGAACTAACTATAATCCATGTAGACCTATTACATTATAACCCATGCAGGGGTGCAGGAATCCTGCTTACAAAACTGTGTTGGAGCAAAAAAATGCCTTGTAGATCCAAAAGTCTTCGACTTATTTGCATCTGATGATGCATATCTTCATGGTACATAGAGTTGACCCCCTAGTTGAATAGGCGGTCAACATTTGGCTCCACATGGGGACATGTGTTCGATCTTCTCACATGGGACGGAGAGCATACGAGAATCCAGCATCTACAAAAAGGTGCTCACCAATATCCAACATAAGCATACATATATAAAATAAATGCTACAAACAACATTTACATAATGAACTAACTAAAGTACAAAATCATAACTACAAAATGAATCTACGATACAAAAATAATTCTAAATACATATCAACATAATGAATGAAATAATACAAAACTGAGATACAAGGAGAAGGGTTAGAGATGCGTTATAGAGGGTGTCCCTTTGGACACCAAGTTGCCATCTGAAGAACACTTCAAGGAGGTTTTCGCTCACTAGCATGTCTGACTTTATGTCGTCCTACCGGCTGAGAAGAGTTGTTAGAAGACTGATACACTTTATGCTGACTTCTGATCTTTTCATGTGAATCCCAGTTTCTAACCTTAGGCCATTTGGGGCAATTCCCCTTAAAAAAATTCTGATGGTTTTTCAAAGGTGCCAAGTGTAAAGTCTATGAACTCAAATTTTCTTTAAAAGGCTTGGCATATCTATTCTTAGGGATGATATACTTTACTTTTTCACTATTAACCTTCTCATCCTTAATACTTTCCATCAGATTTTCATCACTTAATCTATCCTTTATTTTCCTAATTTCTGAAAAATAAGGAGGGTGTGGCCCAAGAATCCCATCTGACTTGTTCTGACATCTAACTGATTCATTTGATGAAGCTTGAGCTAATGACAAATTTTCAACTGACACATCCAACTCTGATTTTAATTCTAAAGGAGGCAAACCATTACTTGTTTTATCCAAATCTTCCTTAAGAAAAAATCCATCAAAAGAATCCATGGGGTCCCAAACATTAGAAATGCTTGGGGATTTACTATTTGGTTCCATCTTGGTAATGTTACATGTGTAGACTCAATCTCATAACATCCCATTTCTACTTCGCGATACACAATCTCGTTATCTTTCCTCATAGGATCTTCCACGTGATACTTTCTTTCCAATTCTCTATTTAATTTGAAAGTTAAACCATTTGGAGTTGGACTGGTGGCATAAGTTAAGTCCATCTATAAATTACCACCTAAATCTGCAGCTGGCTTTCTATTTAGCAACATACCCCAAGTATCAGGCACATCAATTACAACAATGTCCATCTTAATCATGATATCTGGGAATGCAGCTAAGTGTACTTATAATCCCTTAATCAAACCATGCACCTCTATGGTTCTGCTATCCATAGCACAAATGTTATGATAAGGCCTAGACATCCTCAAGTTCAACTATTCCATTACTCTCTTAGTCATAACATTTGAGGTAGCTCCCGAATCTAGCATACAATTATGAAGAATATAATCATTCACAAGCAAGGATAGGAAGAAAGGTTTATTCTTTTCATTGCCCCTATCCATATTTTGCAGAATAATCGGTGCATCCTGATAAGTGCTTGTTGGTGGAATGTCAACACTTTTCTGAGAAGGACAATCTATGGCTCTGAGCAGCGTCTCCCTCTGAGAAGGAATCTTCATTATTTCCGACACAGACACCAACATCTTTGCATTACTTAACCATCCTCCTAAGTCAATATTTAATTCTGAGTTTGCATACACATCTGACTTAGGGGGTTTTGGAGCTACCTTGGGAATGTTTGCCTAGTTTTTATCTTGATTTTTGTTTCCAATCCTTTGATAAGTAATGCCTCTAAACTTAGCCATTTCAGCTACTTGTTGTGGAGTAGGCTTAGGACCAAACATTTATGTTGCCTTATTGCAAGATACCAGATATAATAAATACGCAGAACATAAATAAAATGCTAGAAATGGCAGAATAATAGTAATATAACCAGCATAATCTCCACAATAACACAGAAATAATATGAGAACAACAACTGAAATAGCACTTTGATTCAGAAAGCAATGTTCACAGGCCTCTTCGAGGGGGCAACCTCCAGTCGAGCAGCGCTCTGTTACAAGAATCTCCAAGCTAGGGTTTTCATACCCTCGACCCTTATTTATACTAAATATGTCTATTAAGAGAAGCATCTAGAGGAAGATCCTTCTAGAAGTGGAAGCTTCTATTAGGTCTTCTTACATCCGCCTTATTCTATTTTATTAAAAGGCCTTATTAATATTGACCTTTATTACATCCGAATACATTGATCTACCTATGTGCGGGTTAGGACCTTAACACTTATCCACCACAACACCACTCATGCAATTCATGTTTTTTTCCCTCTAATTATGTTCATCCAAATCCATCCAATCATACATGCCATCGTTATATTTATGACCAAACATATTAACTTGTTCACTCTCAGATCCATAAGGTCTCGTCTCATCATAAACGTGAAGGAAGACTTGGCAAGTCGACTCATCATGAAATTGCTCACAAGGTCTACAATAATGAATAGCCTGGTGGTCAACCCAATTAGTGGATTCAAATGGCTTTAGTGGTCTTTGATCTTGGGGGGCAGGGGGTTTCTTAGGCCATTTGTCATTTGGCCTATGTTGGGACCTACTTGCTTGGCCCCTTTCCATGGCTATCAACCTATTTTGCACGACATTCATCTGACTAACTTGCTCCTTCAATTTATTAGCATGATCAATTTCCATTTGTTTATTCAATTGAGTGAGTTCCTTAATGCCATCACTAGAGGGTTTATGAGTTTCAACAGTCTTCTTCTTCTCATCAAACAGTTGGGAAGAAGATCCTCTAGTAAAACTAGGAATGTTAGACTTCCTAGCATCCTGCATGTTCTTATCTATTTTGATAGTTGTGGTTTGTGCTGCCTTTAAATTTTGAGGATCCTTATCCCTTAAGGAATACCTCATTTCTCCCTCAAAAGCCTCCATATAATATATCAAGACTACAGCATCTAAGGGCTTTATGTCATCATGAAGAATCTTCACCAAGTTATTGAACTTAGTGTTGAATTCTTCCACTGTTTCATTATCCTTCTTCTAAATAGAAGTGAGTGCAGCTAACTGAAATCTATGTTCTTTTTTATCCCCCCATCGCTTTCTAAATTCATTCAATATCTCTTCAAGGGTGCTAAACTTAGCTGGATCAAAGTCGGTAAACCATTCAGCGGCATCCCCCTTTAGTGAATACACAAACAAGGTCATCTTTATGTCTTATTTGTCATGACCTCGACAAAACTTGTCCACACATATCCTGAAATTCAAGATATGAGACTTTGCACTGATGGCATTGTTTCCCTGAAAGGTAGGTAACTTGTCTATGGCTTTCTCAGGGACTTGGTGTGGGGCACCTTGGATTGCTGCAAAATTCAAAGGCCTCAAAAAGATGCTCATGGTTGCGTTAGTAGTATTAGTGGGTGTATTAATAGTTCGTTGATTATTGGTTTGGAACAAGAATTGGATATCAGTGAATGCTTCTTCTCCAAGACTTTCAAGTAGCCTCCTAGGGGCAAGGCGATTTATCCTCCTCCTATAAACATTTTTAGGTTCAGAAAAAGAGTAAATCAATCCTTGTGCAACGCTCCTAGTAATATACCTGACAGATCTGTTCACTGGAGTCGCCACTTGGAAAATATTCACATGAAATCAACCAATGCAAGTTCAAAGAATTTTAGGAACTAAATTTTTTTATGTTTAGTTCTAAAATAATAGGTTAAGTCGTTTTAACCAAGGATAAATGACTTATCCACGGCAACGGCACCAAAGATGTTGCAGTCCTGATACACACTTGCAAACGTGAGCTAAGTCCTGCTCACTTAGTGTGTCCTCGAAGGCACAATGCCTAGGTTCAAAGTCCACACTGTCACTTTGACTTGAACCTCTTCCGTCTAAGCTAACTCCTAAGGAAGCCAAGGGGGGTAGACCCTAGTTACTAGATGAGATTTACAATTAGATGTTCTAGGAGTTGGTTTTAATAAGTTAAAAGGTCAGAGGGAATCTAGCCTATGATGTTAAGCAGCAATGCAGATGCAACAATAAAGTATGACAGTTAGAACCTTTTCCTAGGACAACTAAGACTAGTGCCTAAGATTGGGCAAGGGGTCAACTAAGTTAAGGGGATGTTCGTTACAAGATAATTACAAGTTACAAATGTTACAACAAGACAAATGAACTAGATACAAAAGAATATGTGATGTATACAAAGATGAATTAAACTAGATACACGATATACAGAAAGAATGTCTAAGATATACAGATATAAACTAAGATAGATACAAGATATACAATACACGAACAAGTGCTTGAAATGTGCAAGGAAAAGAAGATATTCAAGATGAAGAGACCATCAACACATTCAACCAAGCATGCTCACAATAGATAGAATTCTATTGGAATGCTTATCTATGGCATAAAGACGCAAAGCACTCAAGACCCAGTCAAGAGAATGCCTCCAGGTTGATGCGCACTTCTTGAAGGATCACACCACAAATACAGGAATACAAAACAGATGAAATGCTTCAAAATGTAAAGTACTCCAGATGATAGATGTAACCACTTAGCTAATTACTCCACAACATATAAGATAACTTGCATAAGATAAAAAGATAATGAGATCAGTGCTTGCAAGTGTGAAATGTAAATTGACAATGTTGTAGACCAAGGATTAAGTTAAGTGATTAATGTGAGATTAATTTTAATCCAGTCTAAATGTCAACCCAAAACTTTCCTCCCCCAGTTACCAAGTGATCGTTGGATGCTCAAGAAGTTAGGCAACGAGTCCCACCCTAGCTTCACAGGTCAGCCCTAAGATCAAAGTACTCCCGAAAAGGACGTTGCGCGCCGTGAGACCGTCCCCGGCCTAGCACCTTCCATTGCCTTCCTCCGACCCTGTTTTAAATGGCGAAGATGGTTGGTAATGGTGTCCTATTACATCTAATAAATTGATTATTAAACCTATGAGCTAAGTGTGTAATGTGTTTGAGTGCTTGTAGCTTGCTCAAAAAGTGCCAAAGTACTGAAACTGAAAGATAAGAAGGCAGATGCCTTTAAATAATGAAGTTGCAAATTAAGTTCTTAAGTTGTTGAATTATTGCATGTAAATTTTAAGAACTGAAAGATGTTTGCGAAACTGAAAACTGAAAATGTGAAGGTTGAAGCCTTTAAACAAATAGATTGCAAGTTAAATTGCTTAATGAGATTATTGCATGTGAAAATAAAGCAATGGAAATAACTTGCAAAAAATAAAAGACGATTACTTAAGAGATTATGTAATCGGCATGTGCATGCATGTGTGTAAGATAAAGATTAAAGAAATGTAACTTGCATGCAACTGAAAAAGAGATTTAATCTAAGCCTCCACGGGCTCTAAACTAGCAATTAGGTGTGTATGATCTACTCTAGATAATTTCAAGTTTAAGGATGCATGTAGATATCACAACTAGCTAACTAAACTAAGCAAGGAAAGACAGAAAGGAAATCTAGCTAACTTGCAAAGTAAAGATTGAAAGAAAAGAAATGCAAGCCACTTGGGTACACTCCTTTGGGCTTGCGTACAGTGATTTGGAGAGAGGAGAAAGAAGAGAAATCATTACCACTTCGAAAGGAGTTGCTTGAGGGTGTGTTGTGCGCGAAATTGGGTAGCATGCCCTCTTAGCCTGGCAAGAATCTACAAAAATCGGCAAGCTATTGCTTGTTGATTTGAGCTGCAACACACTCATAAATGATTATGAAATTTCTGTTCTTCAACAGAAACTTCGTACATATCAAAACTAGAATTTTATATTGATTAAATGACCTATCTAAGCATGTTAGATACCAAAATCTGAAAGTGAAAGGAGGAGGAAGAAGAACAGAAAATTGTGTGTGAAGTGTAAGTGAAGATGAAGGTAGATTCATCCTTGAACCCATCCCAACAACTTCTTAGAGATGATCTGCAAAACTTAAACCCAAAGTGAGATGGAACAATAGATAATATCTTGCATGCACAAATAATACAACATAGTTTATATTATGAGCATACACAAAACATATAGATGGGCAACTACACTATTGCCTCAACTAACCTCATAAGCTAATTTACTTGAGCAACTATTGATCAATACACAAAAGATTCAAAAATGATATCACCTCACAATAAGTGGCACATCCAGACTAATCTTGAATGCCACAGTTCCTCCAAAGCAATTTCTTCTATTATCCAATGGGAAGAGTTTGTAGCAACAAAGTTGCTCCAAGCTCTTCAAGAACAAAACCAGTGAAGCAAGATGACAGTAGTCAGAGAAAGAGAGAGGGAGATGGAGAGAATTTGGTAGCATAACAATACTGTGAAAAATGGTGAGTATTAGTAATGAGGGAGTGAGAGGTCTCTTAAATAGCATGAAATGCTAAGGAGACCACTCTTGGATCTTTAACAAGTGTTAAACATCCAAAGGGAAAGGCAACTCGAGAGAAAAAGCGTGAGGCTTTTAGGTTAAGGCAAAATTGGCATGTGAGGATGTGTTGGAGAGTGAGGTGGCCATTTGAGAGAGGAGTAATGGGTAAGAGGAGGCCCACGTACAATCTTGCAAAGGGAGTTTCCTCCTTCAACGTGATGTTTCCCACTTTCAAATGAGATGTTTCCATCTCATTCCAAGAGTGAAAGTGTAAGTTACCCAGGAGAGCGTGAGTTTCAAAGGGGAAAACGTGAGGTAAGTAAAGAGTGTGGGGGAGTGTGTGAAACACACTCCCAAAAGGCACGTGAGAGGTGGAAGGTATCTGCGCTTTAATTTAAGAGAGTTTCCAAAATTAAATGGGAAG